>PTEX01000046.1:1580473-1760963 GCA_003342815.1 Eudromia elegans | reverse complement strand
GGGAGAAACCTACATCCAGCCAATGGGTCTGCGATCAGCAGCAAAATGGCCCCAAGGCCACAGATTCTGTCCTTTCTTGAGGAAAGTGCAAGAAGGTTTTCACCAGAATGCAACTTACATCCTGAAGGAAACCTAAGTATTCTTGAGAATTTGAAGTGACAAGAAAAAAATAAGTGTAATTGCTGTGAGTTTGTATAACAGCCTGGGGAATTTGTCTGGCATTGACTTGTCAAGGCTCACTCAAGGCAGGTCACCTTAGAGCCAATTTCCAAAGATGGTCTTCTAGGAGAGGGGATGCACGTTTTTGACTGGAACCACGTCAGAAAGAAGCCCATCCCCTACGAGGTACCCACRCTGTGCCCTACAAATAAACCAGCTCTTTCACAGTTTTCTTGGGAGGGTGGAGGAGGGGTGACACACAGGACGACCTGGTCGTTTTCTCAATTCAGAGGGCTCAAAGGAGTTGAAAAAATGTTTCATGAATCAGCACAGCACTGCCTTAGTGTGGTGAGAACACAAGAGGTGGGATCCAACACACAAGGCAAGGCACTGCAACCAAACTTCAGTAACATGCCATCCTGCTGCATGAAAAGGAGACCGAGACAGAATGAGCTGCCTGAGAGAGAAACAACAGGGCACGCCTTCTGCTAGCAGCTAAATGCTACAAAAACGCCCCCACCTTTAAACAGCCCTACTTAAACAGTAAGATAAAATCTATTAATTAGACAGTTTGTTTTTACTTTCCTAGCGACTAGAAGGCACAAAGCAGCATCATTTTCATCTTCGATCCTGTTTACTGGGTAAATATGGTTATGGATGTCATGTCCCTTCTTGAAATTCACAGTACCGCCACTTCGAAACAAAGAACTGTGGTAGTCAAATACCGGCCCTGCAAAAACCCACTGGTGTCTGAATTTCAGAAAACTGAAATTGKTAAACAATTGCTAAATACCTAAACTGATTCCCCAAGCTTATTTGGTTAAAAACGAAGTAAAACAAATCTCAGTTAAATTAAACTCTCACTGTGGTTTTCAAATCTGTCAAAACACGCACAAGGAGGTCTAGGGGAAGGCCAGGAACTCTGGGAAATTCAACTTGAAAGTTAAATCGGAGCCACAAGGTCAAGGAAACAAAGTCAAAACCAGTTCTGGAGCCTTAACACACCCACACAGCAGCTTGCAGAAACTTCTGAATTTCCCTGCTTGGAAGGCCCGAGCTCCAAAGAATGAAAAGAGTTGGATCTCAGTACAACATAATATTATTTCCCTCCTAACAACCTAGCATCCAGACTTGGAGCGATGCTGTGTAAACACGCGCGTGCATATAGCCTCCCTTTCAGTACCAGAGTCCCCCCAACGCACCTATTCCAGGGGGATAAATGGCTTCATTCATAACCTATTTTTAAACGGCAGGCACGTTTTAAAGGAATTTCTTTCAATTCTTCGGCGCCTCCATCAAGCGCAGCGCGTACCCAGGGCTGCCCTGCTCCGCACCCKCCGCAGCGCCGCAGCCCCGGGATCCGGAGCGGATCGGGAGCGGCGCCTCGGCTCGGGGAGCGCAGGGGCCCCGGGGATGCTGCAGCGAAGGCGAACGCGAGGTTCGGGGCGGGAGGATGCTGAGGCAGGAGCTGACTTGAGGAAACTTGTCGGCGGGGGGGGGTTCCGTGCCGCAAAGGCCACGCACCACCTGCAACCTCGGGAGAGCAGGGGGAAAACGGGGGGAAAGAAGGGGGAAAAAAGGACGTGACGACCACAAAGCGGCGGCTGCGGGAGCCCCGGTACGCGGGGCCGAGCCGCGGCTCTCCCGGCACCGGCGCCGCTGGGTGGGGCCGCCCGCTCGGCCGCGCACAAAAGCGGCGCGACGAGACCCGCAGCGCCCCTCGCTGCCGCCGCGGGCCGGAGTTAATGACTGCGGCGCTGCCCGCGGCGCAGCCCGGGCCCCCGCCCCGCGGCAGGTGCCGCCGCCGCCGCCAAGTTCCCCCGTGCGGGCGGCGCCGCCCGCGCCCGCCCCGCGCCCCGGTTCGCGCCTCACCTCGGCGGGCTCGGGCTCGGCGGGCTCGGGCTCTGCGGAGGTGCCCGCGCCCATGGCTGCCCCGCGGCAGGCCCGGCAGCGCGGCAAGCGGAGGGCTCCTCAGGGCGCGGCGCGGCGACGGGAGCGCGCGGCGCGGAGGGGGCAGGAATCACCGCCCCGCCGCCCGCCCGCCCGCTCCATCACATGAGCAGGGCCCCGGACACGCCTTGCAGCATCGCGCCGGCTGATAAGGAGCGGCCGCGGGGGGCAGCGCCCGCCGAGCGCGCGCGGGGCGGCCCCGGCCCGCCGGCCTGCCCGGCAGCGGCGCCTCTGCCCCCCCTGCCCGCCCCACTGCGCGGGGCCGGGACGGCGGCGCCCTCGGGGCTCCCCCGCTGGGGGCTGCGCGCCCGCCCCAGCCCGGGGTGCGGAGCGGTGCCGGAGCGRGGCCTCCGTGCGAGGGGCCAGAGCGAAATCCCAGCGCGGGGCAATGCGCAAGGGGAGGTGTCCGTGTCGGGGGCACAGCCACCCCTCCCGCGCTTTTCTTTTCCTTTTCCTTGTCCCTTCCCTTTTTCTTTTTTTTCTCTAGGCATGCGGGACGGGTTCCCTTGTGTTCGTTCATCGCGGATGATACGGCAAAAGCCACGCAAGGAAGATGGCCCTTTCTTTCCTGCCCCTGGGCGCGCGCGGCTTCCTTCCCCTGCCGCAGGAGCAGGACCCGCGTGTGCAGCACAGGAGCAGGCGCCTCTCCGAGCCAGGGCTTTCCCAAGGCACCGGCRGGGAGATGCGGCACGGATTAACACAAGCCAACCGCCACGTGCCCCGTGGGCTCTCTGGTGCAGTCTCTGTGATTTTTTGTATTGCTTCAGTGTGAATATATTCCTGAACATTTAAAGCTATCTGTCCTCTAAGGAATCTGTGATTTAAATCTCATGTGATCTAAAGAGTTGACAGCTCAAGCCAGATGCTGTGCACCAAACAACCATGCACAATTTGTTTTAGAAAAAGATAAAACGATCTTCACCCATCTCTGCACATAGGTCGGTCTTTTCTCTAAAACAACCGGCACATATCGAGTCACCGAGTGGAAAAGTCACTGCAGCGATTCCCTTCGGTTAATATGAGAATCCCTCAGTCTTTAACGTTCAATAGAACAAAACCCCCGTTGTGGATCATTTACATGGAACCAACATCTCTCCCTTTCAACTTAGTATCTCATTTTCAGATTAACCTTTATTTCCTATATAGGTGTGACACAGCAGGAACGCATTGTCCTAAAGCTTCGATTTATTTGTGTAGTAGTTTTCTTAATCTCGGTTGTTTTTTCCTCATCTCCAGGGAGGGAGTTTCAGAGTGCTTGTTTGCCAGAAGGACAGTAAAGGTACGAAAGGAATTAAAACACGCGGTGTGGGGAGCTGCTCACAGAGGGGAAGATGAAGCCTCGACCCGCGCGGTGGGAGCTGTGAGGCCTGGCTGCCCTGGGCAGGGCAGGGCGCTCGGTCCTCGGCGCGGGACCGGGCCTGTGGGACCATGCCTGCGGTGCAGGGTGACCAGCCACGYGCGGGCGACGGCGAATGAGGCCGCGGGAGCGGGTGAGACGCCCGGGACTGCCCTGTGAAGCAGCAGGGCTCTACAGGGCGCGTGGGTGCTGCGGTGCTGGGCCAGAGCTCTGCGGCGCCGCTGCKGGAGCTGCTGCCCGCTGCCCTGCAGCCCCTGCACGGACGGTGCCGCGTGGGGCGTGCACGGAGAACGGGAGCCCCAGACCCACGCGCATCGTTCGCTGGATGCAGGTTCCTTCCTGTCTCGCTGGAGCTTTCCGTCTTCACCTGTACTGCATTAAAATGTGCTGGGCGCTGCTTTTTGGCTCCGGGTTGAGCACTGCAGCCTGGCGCGGGTACAGAAGCCTGAGCTCTCCTCCTCCAAAAAGCAAGCGCGTGCATACAGGCAGCACAGACACGGCCAGTGGCCTGGCCCTCCTTGATCACTGGTGTGGGGGCAGCTTCTGTGTCCTACCTCACTCCATATACTGGTGTTCTTTCCTTTTCTTTCCTTTTTTTTTGTTTTTTCTTTGCTGTTGTTAGTAGGATTTTTTGTTTCCCTTTGGTCTCTTTTAATCTCTCATGATGCTTTGTGCCCTGTCTGCGTGGAACAAACATGAGGGATGGCAGCTCTGATCCTGGCGGGCAGCATCTCGTGTTTCCCTCTCTTCTGCATATGTGCTGGGCAGAGCTGTTACTGCTTGGTGCAACTGCCTTTTGCTGTGTGCAAGTTTTTCTCAGGCACAAAGTCTGTTCCTCTTGASAGCCTTTCCAGTAAGGTGGAGTCACATCTACTTCAAGTGGTCMTCTTCCTAAAACCATCAAAAGTTGGCATTGATGTAAGAATATTCAAGCTACTGACAGAGTATGCATGCTTAGGTTTCAGGAAGGARCCAAGGAAGCCAAAAGGATGACAATTAAAGTGTTACTGACATATTAAGTAGACCTATTTCCAAGAAAACGCTCTGAGAAAACCGCTACTAATAGGTCCAAGCATGGACCTTCAGAATGGCTGGAAAATCGTTTAGCTTCCTAGTTAGCATGTAAATGCTTTAAACTGCTTTGAAACCTGGATAAATTTCACRACGAGTTTCATGAGGCTCAGAGTTTGTGAATGAGGCTCAATATACTCACTTTTAAAAAAAAAAGTTATGATTTTTGTGACTTTGCTGGTGCGTTCGTGAAGATGACACGAACACGCACTGGGTCCCYGGCCGGTGCTGGTGACTGCTGTTTGCCCATGGTGTGTTGGGGGAATCTGCCGCTGCCCGGGGAGCTGTGGTGGCCGGGGGGTCTCGGCCGGGCTCCTGCGCCTGCCCAGGCTCTTCTCCGCACCGCAGGCTCCCCATACTGGATCAGGAGCGTCTGCTCACGGCACTGGGCACGGCGATGGCTCGGGGAGCGGCTGCCTGCAGCCTGAAGCTCCCACCGCTTTTATCAGCGGCTGCGCTGCGCGGGGATATTTTTGGCCTGAAAGCTGAGTGGAACCGTGTCGCATGAGCGTTCTTGAAGGGGAAGCTCTCTGTAAGGCACCTGGGATCAGGACGGAGGGTGCCCTGCGCTGGCTTCACGGCAGCCGCCTGTACCAGCTACGGGCAGCTCCRCGCCGCCGCCGCCGCTTCCCCCGGGTTTTGGCCCGTCGTCGTAGGAGGTTTCAGGATGTTGTTACAAATAAAACTGTGAACCTAAGAAGCCAACGTGTATCCACCACTGAGTAGAAAATGTCAATGATAAGTAAAAATGTCAGTAATATCCTTGTAGAAATAGGTGGTTTGCAAGCAGCATTGATAAGAAGGGACATAGGAAGAAACAGTGAAAAAGGGATAAATTTTGCAAAGTTAGCTTAGAGGAACCCCGTTCATTAATTGCTAGGAGTTAGCATACCCCAGATGACATGGAATGTCATATATGTGTACAAAATGAGCAGAACCTCTAAATCTGCTTTGCTCACATCATAGATATGAACTGTATCGGAAAAGAATAACTGATGGAAAATACTCATGTACATTTCCGTGCAATTTAAAAAACAGCATTAATARTAGAAATTGATAGCTTTGATTTCAAAGATTCTTTAAGAAAAAGTCTTGCTTTTGAGTAAACAATGTGCCATCCAATGCCTTTTTGAACTTTATGGCAGGTCCTAAACTGTTATTGGATATCCTGGGGCCCATATTGGGAAAGACCCAGTACAAAGCTTAGTTTTTCTCCTCGTCATTTCCTCACGTACCCTGCTCTCTGCAGGAGTGTTGGACAGGTATGTGAAGCCTATAGTCTGACTGCCATCACTTGCCAGAAGGCAGCTCCTCATGGGGCCATGAGAYGGGGCAAAAGGCTGCAGACGCCTGTCCCATTGGGAGTCTGACCAAAGAGGTGCCCAGCATTGCCTTGCAAATGCCCAGGTGATGCCCTCTCAGCCCTAGAACAGCTCTGGTTGCTGGGCAGCATCCTATCTGTCTGTATCAAAATACAAGGGTTTCCAGCAGACAAGGTTTTGGCGGTCAGACTTAAAAAAAACACTGGATTTTTGTGTGTGTGTGTTGTTTTGCTTTGCTTTTTTTTTTTTTAATAAAGAAGAAAAATATTTGGCTTTATAAAGAAAAAAAAAAGTGTGTTACCTTAGTGGTCTTCTAGAGAAGATCAAAGCTCAAAGGGCTCTGTTTTGCAGTTTCCCTGCAATGCTAAATGGTCTGCTTCCCTGCTAAGGAAAGCAAGGCTAGACCTAGTTGTAGGTTAGATTCAGTCGTGCGGTGTAGTACGGTGCTAAATAATGCAGTGCGTGGGTGCAAGGACCGTGGAGTGCCAGTGTGGACACCAGCTTAGAGGCAAGCGTAGTGACAGTGGCAGAGGTACAAAGGCAAAGGAATGTGTCCTCTCCTGCAGGGATTTATCTACCACACAGATAAACGCATCTGGCCCCCAAAGCCTTTCAGCCAGCGCTCTGAGGAAATTCCTCATCAAGGGAGGAATGTCCAGAGAGGAGATAAGGAGGCCAGCAGCTCTCCTAGTGCCACTGCCTTTGTCCCCGCAGCAGGTGAGTTGATGTGGCTTTTGTCCCCAGGAGGAAATCCCTGCAGCGTAGCCTGAGAGTGCTGCCAACTAGGAATGCTTTGGCTCTCCTGATGTTATCACGCAGCACGACTGGCACGGCTCGGCTCAGGGGCAGCGCTCTAGCAGTCCCATTTGAGTTTACCATAGAGCATAAGGGAGGTCCCTGCAGAGAGGCTGTGCATGCGCCAGGCGGGCTGTGCCACCCCGAGGGGTCCCCACCGCTGCGGCWGCTCCTCCGAGGAGCCCTGTCCACAGAGCAGGGCCAAAACCTGCCCTGTGCCTCGGCCTCACAAGGGCACCTGCCCCACAGGCGGCTTCTTGTAGYGTTTTATGGCTCCCGGCTCTGACCACGGACACTGGCTGTGCGACGGCTGCACAGGTCACGTCATCCCTCCTCCCAGAACAGGGT
Source organism: Eudromia elegans (assembly GCA_003342815.1). NCBI lineage: Eukaryota > Metazoa > Chordata > Aves > Tinamiformes > Tinamidae > Eudromia > Eudromia elegans. The sequence continues at coordinate 1,753,961 of PTEX01000046.1, read as the reverse complement.
GGAACCGCGTTTCAGAGAGTTCTGTACGTGGGAAACAGTTTTCTGGAATGCGATACAGGCAAACAGAGCCAGAGGGGGGAAAAAAAAGAAGGTTAATAAGGAAGCACACGGACCACCAGGATCGTGTCCTAGTGCCATCACATTCTCATTCCGGCCTGAACAAATGCTGCCCTGCTCGGCTAACACGCTCCCAGAATGCTGCTGGAAGGACAATTTTCCGAGCCCCTTACCTTGACCTTTCTCCGCAGCATTCCTGCGGCTCGCCATCGAGAATGATTTATTTGTCTTTGTCTTCAAGAAGCCTCTGCGGCTCCCCCCGCCGTRTTTATGACCTGTCTTTCAGTATTGATGATGGTCATGGCTACCTGCCTCCTTCCTTTGTTCTTGAGCTTTTCAAACCTGTCCCGCCCTGCTTTGCCTTACGCGGCTCCTTGCGCTGGGAGGAAATTCCTTCAAATCCTTCATTAAGTCCTGCCATTGGCGTATTGTCTGCAGAAAACGGAACGGCTGAGCTGTGATTGCTGCTCAGCACACCCAGTAATGGCACTTCCTCRCTGCCTTGCATTGCTCTGCACACACCTATCACAGACTCGTCAGCAKTTCCCCTCACCCCAGGCTGCCCGTGTGGCTCCTGGTGCTTGTCACGCTCACGGGGGTCCTGCTGGGAGGCCTATTTCCCAGGCAGCTGCTCCCTTCCCTGGCCACGCGCCCACCTTCCGAGTCCGTTTTCCTAGGAAGGAGAGTGGCCAGATGATCCCGGCGCAGGCAGCGCCTCCCTCTTTTTCCTGAGCGCYGGCACACGGTCTGTGGATCCCGGGAAGCCGAGAGGTCTGGCGCTTCCGTTGCTGTGTAACGCGGCTGCAAACCCTCTGGTGCAAGGAATGCACTTTTGTTCTGTGTGGTACATTGCTAAACATAGTGGGCTTCTGTCTGTGATCTGACAGACCTACTCCTGTAGCAATACAAATAGCAAATAGGGTTTAACTACTCATCGTTTATAGTTTTGTCATGAGTAATCAATAGAAATTGCAGGCATGACTTGACTGGCAGYGTACAAAGAAGCACCCAAACTTTTAACAAGAGGCTTTTAACCGTCTGTCAGAGTGATCATTCCTGAACCGGGACTCTAATTCCAAGTGTTTTTAGCCCCTTTGTTGCCAAAGCACATAAGAAAGTTTGCTGATGCGGAAAAGAAACTGGACGTAGAGCAAGTGTAGCTATTTCTATAGCCCAAATGTTGCCTTAGTCAATGTACAAGAGGACATTAATATGTCTGAAAAGTAAAACCCTCCTAGGAGGGTGAGAATATTCTACTATCTTTCTGTGGGTTCATATATGAGAGTTTAACTTGGAAAACAAAAAAAAAATAAAGCCACTGGAGTAGAGGCAGATGTCTCTCTGTAAAGTATCATAAAGACATGTAGGATGTATATCAACTTGTGCAGTTTTTAATGCATGAAAAGGCAAATGCTTTTCTTTATAATTTTCCTTAAGCTTTTATAACGGTGACATTCTGATAAATGCTCCCTGAACCTTCATTGTAACAAGAAGAACAATGTCACAGCTGGTGTTACTACTGTGGCCAGCCAAAATGCCACTGCATTTGAAGTGATCCTTGATAAGATTTCACGTGAAAGAAAGAGAAAGGAGAGGAGAGGAGAGGGAGAGGAGAGGAGAGGAGAGGAGAGGAGAGGAGAGGAGAGGAGAGGAGAGGAGAGGAGAGGAGAGGAGAGAAAAAGAGGAGAAGAGAGAAAAGAAAGATCCTTCCCCACTTCAAATTCTTCTGGTTGACCTGTCAGCTTCTATATTACTACATTTGGACTTGAATTTCTCAGCAAGGTCAGAGCAGATTAGAAGCCTCTTTCATATCTGACAGAAATACTACTCCCCTGTGAAGAGCGGGTGTGTCTTGAAGGTCTTGAAGTAGAAATAAGTTCTGTCTTCGCAAACTAGCAATGCGGAATACATTGAGGCTTCTCAGTACTAACACATGTTTGCACCAGCAGATCATCTTCTTTCTATAATACTGCTTCCTCCCTTTTTCTATTCGGATCTAAACAGCAGCACAACTGAAATTACTAGACAAAAAATGTAACAAGATTTGAACGATCATATGATCTTCTCATGATCAGTAGCATTCATTAATTCCTGGTGGTTTGTGGCAAATGTACAATATTATTTTTGTCTAAATCATCCTTGAAGCACAACAATTGAGTTATGTGCAGCCAGATGAGTGCTTGATTTCAGGAGTGACCTCCGGACTCACATTTCCTCTGGCCTCCAGCTCAATTCACATTTGTAGGGAACTTGCTCAGTAGGAGACATGTTTTTCTTAAATGTTCAACAGCTGCATGGAAGCTAGGCAGCAGGAATAGCAGAGGGGCAGGGAAAGGATACAAATAATAATACTGTATTGCCCTCTTCTCTTTTAAAGCTCTGGTTCCCTCGAAAAGTAAGAAAGGAAAGTCTGAAGTTCCCAACATGGTGAAACTGAGACACGTAGGCTGAGTCACAAGCCGAAGGTCATGATCTGTTGCAGGGAGGGAACAGAGCACAATATCCTTATTGCAGCAATGCCTTCAGAATTGTCCAGCTCCGCCACGATTAGTGCCCCTATGCRGAAGGGTTACATTTTTCTCAAGTACAAACCTAAATAACATGATTCTAAGAAAAAACTATGTGAAAGCAAATRTGAGAAAATTCCATAAAATATCTTTATTTTCGAGAAGGCTTCCAAAGTAAGAGATTTCCATGAGGAAGATGTTTAGGAAAGATGTACCATACCAATAGAGAAAGAAAATTGTATTAATCAACAGGTGGCCGCWGAGTGCTAGGGGTCAATACTAAGCCAAGGTTTCTATTTAGTCACTTCCCATATATATGTACGMCCCTCATTCACTCTGCATGTCAAAGAGCAAACTTGCAGCCCTTTCTCCTCTGCCTTAATGAAAGCTAGTTATTCAGAAAATAAATATAGTTATTCAGAAAACAAAAAAAAAAAACCTTCAGATGAATCAGATGAATGGTTTCATGGTAAAGCCCTGGTTTACCTTCCCCACAGGAGATGCCTCTCTCAGCTTTTCTACATCTCACAAGTGGGGAAGAAAACGAAAAAGAAGAAGATGAGGCAAGGCAGACAAARGCAAAGATATTTGGAATGGTAAAGATAGGATAGGAAGGGAGGCAGATAAATCAGGAGCTAGGAGGTAGCAGTGAGGCTAAAGGCGCGAGGAGAGGAGGCCGTTCCGCAGYGTTGTACTGAAGAGCAGCGTTTGCTCTGAAAGAGGAAAGCCAGGTAGACACAGGAGCTTTGACTGCCCTGACGTGCACTGCCATTGCCTTAGTGAGCCCTTCCAGGCCGGCGTCCGTGCTGCTCTGCCCGTGCATAGATCAGGACGCYGAATCCTCACCCGGTGCTTGTCCGYGTGTTGAGCTGGGCRGGGAATGGAGATGAATGTTGGCAGAGACTCATCTCTCCTTATCTGGCCTGCCTCCGGCTGCGAGGCCCGACAAGCTGGAGATATTGATCTTGTCGAAGGCGATAGGCCCTCCAAAAGCGCCRTTAAGAATCCCGCCATGTCCCTCGGGGATCCTGGGGACAAATCCCGGCACACAAGGCTCCATCCTTGACCCGGCCAAGGCCCCTTGGGACCCACGGGTCTGCAGAGGAGCAGGGGCTGCGTGTCCCCGGCCGCACGGGGCAGTGGGCGCAGGGCTGTGGGCACTGTGGGCACCGTGGGCACCGTGGGCGCTGGGTCCCCGCGCTCCTCGCGAGGTCGGGCTGTGTGGTGGCCCTTCCGAGGGGCGCTGCGCACTGCCAACAGCAGCATGTCAGCACCCCTGTCCTCAGCGGGCCCCTTCCCGGTTCATAGTAGGTGTGTGAGGAGCTTGGGCTTAAAGCGTCACACGAYTGTGCAGGGGGTCTGTCTTTGGAGACCAGGGACTGGAGCGGAGCAATAGTTTTTTTCTGCAGAGAAATGCTGCCTGTTCTTGGCAGGTAAGCAGCCCTCTTAGGGAAGCAGGTTTCTTCCTAGCATGGGTGTTACTCTGCAGGTTATTTCTATTGAACCAGGAGTGAGTTTTTCTGCCCCAATCTGAGAATCGTTCTGTAGGCGTGGTATAAAAAATGTCTCTTGAGCAGATTAGGAGTCCTCTGAGGAAGCTCGAGGCCTCGCAGAGCGGGGAAGCTTCGCCCCACGGCAGGTACCAGCGCAAACCCCAGTGTCCCTCAAACAGCATCGCAGGGGCTTTGTGGCTGCTCTTATCATCTGTGGCCTTGTCACCTCCAAGCATTTTTTTTCTTTGTCTTTCTTGAAGAGGGCAGGCGAGGGCCRTGCCCTGGGGTGCACGGGCTGACCCTTACAGCTATGCACACTCCGAGGGAGTTGTGCGAGACTGTGTGACCATCAAGCTGGGGACAGGGATCAACCGGGTGAAGAAAATTATAGGTTAAGGCTAAGACAGATAACGACCCTGTCAGCTCACGACTCAGAGGTCAGCGGTGATGGAGCAGAGGCACTGTCCTCCTGGGTTAGACTAACGTCCGTGTAGCTCAGTCCTGTGACACCGATACTGTTCAATACCAGCATACGGAAGGGCCAAAGCCCTCTTATGGGTGCTCATGTCACAGTCTGCTAGTTCATAAATCCATTTTTTTATAAGCTTTGTTATCTAGTGGTTGACATATTTCTATAGGAATAAACTGTTGCTTTTATTTTCTCCCTCCTTAGTGACTATTTTAAATCTTATTTCCAGAAAGAAAAATATGTGTGAAAATTATCGCAGCTTATATTTCTGTAATGTCAGGAAATAAACCTAAAAAAGCGACAAGATATTCCAGGGCTTCGATCACCCTAATCATATCTAATGTTATGATTATGTCATTGTACGCTTTATTTCAGAGGACATTAGATCTGATTAAACTACTTTGCACATTAGTTTCAAGTACATTGGCTATTTGCCCCAAGGCACCCAATATTGTGCCTACCTGCCAGCCCAATAATAATCTGGGACAYGTCTGGAAGCTAGCTGATTAATAATTTTGTCCTGTCTAGACATCCACATTATAATATCAAGCAGATATGCATATTTCYCGTTGTGGTTCCAAGAGCCAAGGTCTTTTATAAGCTTATCTGATCTCTTTTTAAACATGAGCTTCCAGTAACATCATCCTCATATTTCTGCTCTTGACCATACAGAAAACCATCCATAAGTACAGGGGATGGTACTGCATTTGGAGAAGGACTTGGGAAAAAAAAAAAAAGTGTGTATGAGGCAGCACAAAGGAAAATTTAAGGCTGCCCCAAGCTGTGGTTTTGCAGGTTCCCCTAAAGGCTCAGTCAATAACTTTATTCATTTCTGAGGACCAGAGGTGCTGCAGGTGTTGCCTGTCTTTACATTGCTCTAGGCTTCCTGCAGACCCAAGAAGATTAAGACTGTCTTCCCAAGAAGCTCTTAAGTGTATACCCTGCAGCAAGGGAAATTCTGGGGAAAGGCTTTCCTCTCCCCAAACCTACGCTGTTGCACTCTAGCTTTCCAGCCCAGAGTCAAATACAACATTAGGGCACTTCAGATGATGTGTTCCCATGTAACTGTGTTTGTTTCCACAGGCTGTCCTTGTGAGGCTTGGGAGCAACTCAGCTTTGCACTCAACTGTGCCTCTCTTACTTGTATTTTAGCTTTGGGAATTTTTAYGGTGGGAAGATGAAATACTTTACAAGAATTACTTTTACAAGAACTGATATTTTTAGGATGTGAAGGAAGATTAGTTACATTAAATCTTTGTAGATAGAGGATAATGCAAACTCTTGACTGGAAGGTGCATATGACGGCTAACTATATTTAAGGTGTTAGTTAATGAGGATGTGACTCCATTGAACCATCACTTGGCTATACCATCGAATCATAGAAGTGGAAAACATAATTTAAAATAATGTATTTAATCTCTCTGGCCCAAGGGAGGGTCGGCTGTAACTGAGCTATTCTTAACTGCTATTCATCAGCCCTGTTCTCAAAGACCTTCAGGGATGGAAACATCTCAGCTCCCTAAAACAATCAGTCCCAGCCCCATCGTGGAGCCTGGTGCCTGGGCAGGAACCTGACCGCTCCTCCGGGTGGATGAGGGCTGCCTGCTTGGGCTTGCCTGCAGGATTGRGCAAAGAGAGATAGCAGAGGGGAGAAGGGCTGTCCCTGCCTCTCTCAGGACGGACGTGATTTAAAGCCACATTTTTCTGCAGCACAAAGCTAGTTATAACATTAARTCTCTCCCCTCGTCAGACTCCTGGTCCTTAACCCACACCACAGGTTTCCTGCCCTCCTCAGCTGGTGGCACTGGGATGTACACGGGGCCCCTGAGACCCTGTGCCTTAGGAGAACAGGCACCACTCCTGCATCCTGCACTGTACCAGCACTGCAGCATGCTGAGCTGAAGCCCAGGAGTCWGTCATTTCCCGAGGGAGTGTCTGGGAAAGGGCAGGTCAGGAACAGCTTAACTCGATTTGCTGCCAGAGAAAATGGTCATGGAAGTGGACCCTAAAGCAAGCTTCTCACCAGTCATCTAACAGCAACCGGCCTTAACCGGGATGTCCTAGACATTGTTTTGTTTCATCCTAGTCCATTCAAAAAGGTCCTTACCTTTACATTTCACTGGCTCCTTTTTCAAGCACGTGTACARAGATAAGGACCAATCTGAGCCTTAGTTTTAATAAAATCACAGACGCTTTCTACAAAAGATGCTGATCTATGTCATGAACRACTCATATATAGCTTTAAAGTTTAAGTTTACTTTGATTCACAGCARCTCAGAAGCATGTTTTGTGAGTCTCTACATTTGCTATTTTTTTCCTTTCTGTTGTACTTGCATAACTTTAAAAAAGCTGAAGTGACTTAAACATGCTAGAAAAGAGAGGGAAGAGCAGTCAGCCCCTGCCTGTGATGTTTGCTTGTGACTGTTCGTTCTACGGCAACTTTTCGCAGGGAGATCTAATCTTTAGCATTGATGTTTATAATGGAAGAGTTGACAGATCCATAAATATCGAAGCTAACAAGCACAGCTATGCTCAGAATGCTTCCTTGTGAAACACACACAATTTTCTTATCCAAACAGAGAGAACATCTTGTTGCTAACACAGTACACGAGGTCATGTCAAATTGTCAAGCGAAAGTTATTTTCACTTTTGATCGCTTAACTTTCAATGACTTCGTGTCCCAGCTCCAAGAATTGGTCTACGATGTCTTCATTTCCAATTTTCAGGGTGGTCTSTCTCAGAGACATCTGTCCATCCTCAGCCAGAAGTAAATAGGCCTAGGAGGAAATTTTCATAAGAATAAAGCTTTGGTTTTGTTTTTTAATGCTCCAGATCTGCTGTGTGAAAGCAAAACWCCGAGGAACATAATTATTAAATATTTCCCTGTTCTTCAGACTATGGTTAAAGTTGCTCAGGTGAGAGAAGGTAGTGAACGTAAAAGTTTATTTTTATATCACTCCATTCTTTAGCCACTAGGTTATAYGAGGTGGGAAGCAAGGTGGATTCAGCAAATGTTTACTCAGTTTGTGCCAGTTTTCCAGCATGTCTAGACTCAATATGAAAATCTACAGCTCTTCACTTGAGAAAATGAAGCAGATGAATAATTTAGTCGYTGATTGTTGAAATCTGATGCAAGATGCAAGTAAAATGGAGAAAGACTAAATGGGTAAATACATCCTCTTTTTCAAAGGCTGTCCTTACTTGCAGTGTCTCTGCATAATGTCCCATTATATTTTTCCAAGAAGGAAATATATAGGAAAATTCCAGCCAATATGCAGTCAAAAAAAATTTCAGAAAATCATAATGCCCTATTACAAATACRTAATATGAGTAAATGGCATTTTTCAGTAGTACCTCTGCAAAGGCARTTTAAACTCTCATGCTTTGATGTTTTTTCTCCCTTGTCAAAATTATTTTTCAAGTATTTCTGATGTTGTAGGATGAGATCTCTGCACACAGTACAAGAGAGGTTTTGCAGGAATACTATTAATATAGTTATTCTTCAATATGATGCTTTACTTAGTGATAGTTATGATTTTGTAATGTCACCTGTWTTTCAGAGGAAAACCTTTTATAGGCATTGATGCAATTATTACAAATGTAAAGATGAAAAATTAAACTCTGAATGATGAGAAGAAAATATTGCTCTACCCATTTTTTTGTTGTTTTGAGGTAGTGGTGGTTAAATGTTAGTTTCTTTGTTATAAATTTGAGAATCTGGTGTAATCAAGCACAATAATATGGAAATCCACATATAATTTAGTGCCAGTATGAGCATGCCATTAGTGCGTTAGTGGATATGCATTCCTTCCTTCCTTCCTTCCTTCCTTCCTTCCTTCCTTCCTTCCTTCCTTCCTTCCTTCCTTCCTTCCTTCCTTCCTTCCTTCCTTCCTTCCTTCNCCTTCCTTCCTTCCTTCCTTCCTTCCTTCCTTCCTTCCTTCCTTCCTTCCTTCCTTCCTTCCTTCCTTCCTTCCTTCCTTCCTTCCCTGCTTGTTTAAGTTTTAACAACCTTTTTTTTTGTGCTTGCAAATGTTGATACTGAAATACTGTGTTAGGAGGGTAGCCAGAATTGACAGTGACTAAAAAATGTCCTTCTACAAATGAAAATTAATGTGATGTATGTTTACAWAATCTCAGCAGAGGGAAATACAAAAAGTAAACATAGAGTATTATAAAACTGGAATTAAATTGTCAGGATTCACTCAATTTCAATAATCTAAAAACATGAAGTCTTTTTAAAAAAAGACTTTTTAACCTGACATCTCTTTCCTTAAGAATGCGCTGCTGCAATCCAGAAATGCAGAAAAGCATTACATGTGTCAATAGCTTAACCAAACCAGGGAAAGTGCTTGAAGTACTCTGAAATATGAATTACTTGATTTAAATATGACATTCCAGGCAACGCATGACCATCTTGTGAAGCTGGGAATGTYGGGTTTTTCGAGCTTGGTCAGGGACAGCTTTGATATAACAAACAGCAGTTCATTAAAAAAAAAAATCTCACATCAGAAGAAGTGAGCAGAGTCTGAGCACCAATAGAGATCTTGGAGAAAAAAAAAGACTCTTTTTGAAAGCCTGCAGCTTTCAGGGAAAAAAGAGAAGGTCTGGTCTTCTGGAGAGAATACATAATGTGTCTTGTCTGCATTAAGATACATAGGATTAGCAGCTAATAATAATTTTTAACAGTGAAACTTCACCACTTTTGAAATACATTCTCAAAGTAAGAAGTTCAGGGTAATCTTTCCATATTAAACACTAGAGGAAAGTTTTCCTATGAAAAGATCTTACGGCCTTCCCACCCCCTCAAGATACTCCTTGAAAAGCTAGCCTGGTTTCAGAGGAAAGCACAAGGCCCTCAGGCAAGATTTCTTCTGGTGAGAAAAYGTCCCACGTAGGGGAAGATGGAGAAGGAGGGAACATGAAGTTGTTTTGGGGCAACACTTCRAGAGGCGCAAAGGGAATTATGATGTGGTTTTGATAGCTGTCTTTCAACCCCATAAATAGTTGTCATTCGATCAGGTTAATTTTATTAACTTGCCTAAGTAAATATAAACTCATATACTATTATACTATATATTACCATGTTCTGTGTCTGGTACGATARCTGTACTCTTGCAGCCACAATAGCTCTTAAGGACATAAGCAAACTATGAACTGTAGAGAGAAAGTGCATTTTTATTAGCCCAACCAATATTAATGAAGTAAAAACAAGCAAAATTTTGGTCATACAAGTTAAAGCCTACGTGTTTTTGTTTGTTTGTTTTTTAGTTTGTTTTAATTAAAATACCATTAGCAATGAAATATTTCTCTTCTGATCCTAATAATAGTTATATTTTGTAACATGGCGTTTGCAACTTAGGCTATAATATTTACTTCTGTACTTACATGTRTATGATTATAGCATCCTCATACCTACATGAGATCTTGCACTGATTTAACTCTCAGTCTGATCTGAAACCACTCAATGAAGCTAGGGTAAAATTGATGTGACYGYKCATTTAGTCCAGGTTTATTTGATCMGGCCAAACTCACGTAGTCATTGGTTTAARCTGAACCAAAATAAATCATTCAAATCAGATCTTACATGGTCTTTGTAACAGAATAACTGCTTTGGTGAGCTAGGCTTGGGTTTTGGTTTTGTTTTGTTTTGTTTCATTTTGTTTTGCTATAATGCCTGTCTTAACACAGTCCTTGAAGACACAAGCATGCCAGTGGAAAGGGGGTCTCCACAAGTATGATKTATTCCACATGTTGAAACCTGCGGTAATAACGCACTGCTCCGCACCTGCAAATGTTGCCAACGGCAGATGTGTTGAACTACTCTGACTATAACTGTATAGGGCCCAGGTACGGATTTACTGAGAGAAGAAGGGAAGGCTAGGGGAGGAATGAGATGTACGGTGACCTACCATTGCCTCCAGTGTCACTGCTRAATGCTGCATCCCTATAAATTGATAAAGGATCGGTTTCTTTTCTGCCATTCTTCTTCAACTGTATCTGGTCCCACAGAAGTTACATCTGTCCTCCAGATTTGTGGGGACCCCATATGTATCTGCTCAATACAGTCAGAAACACCTGCAAGCAGGCTGCAGTGACCACTCCCTTGYTCCTTATACCCTTGGGGACTGGATTCTGAGCGCTGGGTCCCCTCGGTGTCACAGCATCACTGCTGACCCGGGGATGACAGCTCCTCTCATTCCCGGGACAGGCAGGCCGCGTTCGTGGGTCTCACGGAGTTCTTCAGGCACTCGCACGAGCAGATCTGAAAGCACTGAATCCCCCATTTGGGGGTTCTCTCTGGGCTCGCTGGACCTCCTCGCAGGCGAGCCCAGTGTTCCACAGCTGGATCTGYTCGGCCAGCTGGAAGCGAAGCCTCTGCCTGGCAAGAGCACACAGGGCCCAAACRCCAACACTGTCACTGAGAACACCACCACGCCTGAGTAACAGCGCATGTGATAAGGGGATAAGCTATTATTATGTCCCAGGGGAGCAGCACTGAGAAACCTGTTTAGCATCCCATTTGCTCCTTCAAAGGGGCTCCACAATTAGCTGTGCTGAAACATTCCTGTCYACTGCATTGTGTGCATCAAGGTTATGATGTCCTAACTGAACTACCTGTGTGGGKTTTTTTTTCTTTTTTCCCMTCATTTTACATTCATTGTGGAGAATAAATTGGTATAAAAACATCAGTGGTAAACAACCTTCTCCAGCCTACCACCCATAGTGTGATTGTGGATGTGGTTCTGCAGGGTGCCGGCAGCCCRGATCACTCATTCCTTTGGACATTTCTATTTTTTTCCCTCAACTAAGCCATCAGCCTGCACACAAAACAGCGGGCACTTACTTGTCAACTTTGACATGACACTTCTTTTTAATGTGTGTTTAGCGAAGGTGTGTCTTATCCATATACGAAAGCATTRCATTTTTATGGCACTTCAGTGCACTGTATATATGTTTTATACAAAAATTCCTTAGAGCAACAGCTCTGAAGGAGAACAGTTTGAATTCTAGCCCTGGTCTCTCGTCTTTCAGCAGCATTTCGGTTGCCTGGCCTTGCCAGTGGGAACCTCTGATGGATGGGGGCACTGGGCACATACCTGCATATTAACCACATGGTGGCCGGAGTGACTGGGTCTGGCTGGGGCTTGGCTAAACCCCAGGACAGGTGGGCAGATGGGCATCCATCAGGACAGATGGGCAGGCCCAGGGCACAAATGTGCTCTGGCAATGCCAAYGCCTGTGTTTCCGGTGCGCTTCCCAACAACCCGTGCCGAGTTTTCTAGGTTGTGTGTCATTATATTTTTCCAACRGGAAGCTCGCAGCTGAAACGTGTGTGTCGATGGGTATGTGTGAGAGAGACCTGTAACTSTACCCCATGGGAGGAGGCAGCTTTCCTGTTTCTGGATCATGCCTAAACCCTTTGGAGAAAGTAATGATTAGACGAGTGCAAAGATAGGGKGCACGTAAGCATGACGATGAAACACAAAGCTGAAAAGATAAGAGGTTAAAGGTAGCACTAGCTCATCATTCAAGCCATCTGGATTTGGTTTATGGAACACATTCCTCAGCATCTGTTCTGGAGAGCAGAGGATTTCCTTGTTTTCCTCGGCTTTCATTCCCCCATGGTGTATGACAGCCACCCACAGACGCAGATGCTGCATGCTCTGTAAAGGCTTTCCTTGAATGCTGTGTAAAGGGGAGCTGTGAGTGCTTGCAATCTTCAAACACTTACATTTCCTATCTACAGAAATATGTACATAGGGTCAGAATCAGACCGCAGTTCTGCTTCATGGTTCTATTTCTAAATTTAATGGAATTGATTTTTTTTCCCCACAAGAGTTGATAGCAACATAATTYTTTCAATTTCTTTTGTAAAGGATGCAGAAGTCACAAAATAAAAATAGACCTCTTCAAAAATAATGATTTTTTTCCAGGGAAGTTCTCTCTGCAGGCCCTTCCTCAAGGCCCCCGTGGGTCCTTTTCAATTGCTTACTCTGTTCAGTGGGAAACCTACRTATCTCCCTGAGACGGCTGGCTGCTGTGTGGAGTTTATAGCATATGTTGCAGTGGAGATTTATCTATCTCACCTAATTTCAGTAGATAAAGACTACGAGGACTCTGCTTCCCCCTGAAGTCACTGGAGAGGTGGACATCTGTGATTCACCTGATCCCACACCTGATGTCAAGACAAGTGCAATAACCATCTCCACTCCCTACTTACTGTAGGAGGCTTGATGTCTCAGGGTGCTTGTTCTTGAGCAGATGAACTAACCAAGGTGCCCCTCACCCTGCTCATGTCCCTCAGAGGACTGGTGGCCACAAGTCTTCTCCTGGCTCCCTCCAAGCTGGTGGAAGAGGCTCCCATACCCAGGCGCTTCTCTGAAGCTCGTGACCTCCTGATGCCCCTATAGCTCTTTCTAACAAAACATTAGCTGAGTCCTACTGTGTCATGATTTTGCAAACATGTGAATCTAGTTTTAGGACTGATGCTGGGCTGAAAACCCCACAGCTGTGTGGAGCACAGAACTGAAGCAGTGTATGTTGGCTCTGTCACTTCAGCCTTGCTCAAAAGGTTTCTTGAAGATTGGCAGATTGGTGCCTCTTTGACCACTGCCTCCAAAAGCCAGTGGAGAGCTGAAAAATCAGCAGAAAGCCAGCATAAACACAGTCCCCTCAGACTATTTGACAGAAACACGACCCAAATGAAATTTGAGCATCCARGTGACCCAGTAATGTAGAAARCTAAAGATTTAATGATTGTGGATCCATGTTATGAACAGATTAACTAACCCAGGGCAATTTATTCCCATGGCAGATGATTCTAGTTAGACACCATATCAAAATACTGGGGCAAGTGAGAGASAGTGATTTCTTGCTTTACTCAGCTGTTGCCAGAGGAGAGCTTTGTCCAGAGCCTCTGTCTCTGTTTGCCCTTGGYTTGCAATGTGCAGATCAAAGGGAGAGTCATCACACYGAGTGGTTCACCCCTCYGTGAATGCTCCTGGGCTGTGAYWGACTAATCCATTCCCTCTTGCAGCYGAGGATACTGCTGATACTGTCAGTTCACAGCCCTCTTATCAGTCACACCTATGGCCTGCGCTGTTTACAGGTTGAAGTTTGAAATGCCCTGGTAAGTGAAGCACAAAGCAAAACTGAGAAAATAATACACTCTTTCCTTCTAGTTTGCTGTATTTATATGGAAATACAGATCGTTACCAGAATCAACAACAAATACAGATATACAAACAGCGTGTGAAAGAACGCACCCGTATCTCTGGCCGAGGGTGAATGGGAGGAGGCATCTAGAGAGGCTTCAGGGCTCCTGCAGTCCTAAGGCCTTGGCCTGTGCAGGCATACAATCCCCCTGCACAGCTCTGCGCTTCTGGCTATCGCTCTGCTTGTTGAAGGCAGCCAGTCCATCTCAGCCATCCAGGGTTGGAGACACCACACGAAATGCAACAAAGATTTGTGAGCTGGGTTATAAGAAGTGCAGCGTGAGGAAAGAAGGCAACAGAAAGGAGGATATCTTAAAAGGCATTRTTGAGAAAGTAAGGAAGAGAAACAGCAGTATGTGTACAGACTACAGGAGAAAGGTTCTAATCTCATATCTGAAGCTGCGTGTGCATATATGCACAAGTAATTACTCTAGTGTATTGGCAAAGGCATATGCAAACTGGTATATACATATGCAAACACCCACTTGCATTCACCAATATGAATTATGCATATGCACTTTCCTGTAAGAAGCAGTGGTCCTTGGATTGCTGCATTTTGAAAKTATGGTCCTTTATGTCTACTTACACCTGTGTCAGTGTGTTTTATTAAGCTATCATCTCTATCTTACAGAGTCAGAGATACGTTGCAGGGATTTATAGTCCTGACAGGGCTGTTGTCCGGGCATATTAGATAACAGAGTTGCACCATAGCTCCCTTTTTTCAAGGGAGATAAGAGTTAACATGTTGCAGCATTGTTCTCGCTACAGCGAGATGGTCACCTGCCTGGGCTGAGCTGTGAAATGAATTGGGCTTTAATGCTGAATAAGAAGTGGCGATTCCTCATAGATGATTGACCCACCACACAGAGAGAATTGAAGTACTCACCCCTTCATTCTTGCTTCCAGCAGAAAAATAGCAATAGGAATGTTTTGGTCTTAGATGTATTGCTAAACAAAATGCTGTTTATAAGGTGCTCTGAGAGGAAAAGATTTAAATACTTCAGAAATGCCAGCATTGTTTAAGRAGTGTCTAAGGTCAGTGTCCAGTTTAAGCCCATCTGTGAGGATTTACAATGTTATTATGAAGGCTTAAGTGGACATTAACATGGTATCCCAGCACTTGGTGCTCATCCCACCCGCCTTGCCTGAGGGAGGCCATGGTACTACTGAAGTGCAGCATCCTAAAGTGCTCTTGGGTTGGGGCAGAAAGCCCAGGCACAGCAGGATGTGCAGATGCCGCTTATTGACTAATCCTGCCCTGCCGTTCCTGGTGCTATCAGAACTGAGGGCGGGACAGAAATCATCAGTCTGAGAACTAATTCTTCCAGCTTAATTTAGAAATTGGTCTGGAGAGAAGTGGAGAGGGAAGTCCACTTTTGGCATCTGCTTTGACACAGAGTGTGACAGTACTGGGCACTCTCTGTTCTTCTCCACGCTCCCTTGGAAAACCCTCCTTCCCTGATGATACATCCTCACATATGATCAGTACTGGTTAACGCTCTTCGGAACCAAAAGCCCTTCCTTGCTCTCTTGCTGGATAAGAAGCAATGCTGCCAACCTGCCCTATGGGAGATGTCAAATAGTTCACAGCCTACGAGACCATGTTGGTGGCTCTGSCTACTGGACTGCATATAGGAAGTGTAGGTGCATTGATTGGGAGACAGGTTTGTTTTTCCAGTATATATCTGAGGAAGAGGGAAAATACTGAGCTCAGAATCCTTTATTTCTATTTCCTTTATTTCTATTTCTATTTCCTTTTATTCCAGCTGAACCAGTAAAAATATATCTGTTTTGCAAGTCTGTTTTTTTCTTACATCTTTTGATTTTGAAGCAAGTAACATCTCTAGGATCAGTCACTAATGTTCAATTTCCATTAATTTTAACCAGGAGCTTCCTTATATAAAGAGTACCAAAATGAGAGTTTACTGGAGTCATTCACAAAGAACGACTCTGGTGCACAGATTCTGTGTAGTGCCACAGTAAACGTGTGAAAATGAAGCTGCTCACCACAACGAGCAACATTTAAATGGAAATGGATGTATTCCAGACCAGGCTCGAGACTGCTATATGGATGCACCCATCTGCTCCATCAGTGAGGAAATTCAGCTTGTGGACAAAAAGCAAACAGTTTGTTTTCTCCGTTTTTTTCCCTTCTGCTGATTGAATAGCACTGGCTTTGGGAGAGGCAAGTGCACTGGGCAGACTGGAACAAGAGATGAAGCCAAGGAAAGAGGATCCATTCTGCAGTCAGGAGTCAAGAAGGAAAAGGAGAGAGCAAGGCCAGCCCTTTGAGCAGGAGTGGGCAAAGTGTCTCCCTGAGAATGTGACACTTCCTGAGCAAACAGTGACGTCCTGTGTCCCCTGCATGGGGAAGCTTTGTCCTGTGCAGGAGGGAAGCTGGGGCTGTCCTTCCAGGTCCAAGGCTGTTGGGCAGCCCCTGCAGTGGCGGATGCAGTCCTGTCTGCCCCCATCATCTCTGCCCCATCCTTTACCTTCTGTCCTGAGATGGGGCTAGCATTAACGTGACTAGGTTAAATTCGACATGGCRAAACATTATTTCTCTTTGGTGGATTGTGGGGAAGGAGAAGTGGAGTGGACAATATCTTTCTTTCACATCTCTTCTGCATACCACTTTCCTGGCGTGCACACAGCTGTCAGCACTAGYGAGATTGTAATCTTAAACAATTTAATTTTTAAACCCAAATTGTTCCTTATGGACTGTAATCATTTCTCATATGGACGTGTACTTTGTATTATCTTTAAGCACTAGGTTTATTTGATTGACTGTAATGGTGCCTCAAGTTAGATTGTTATTTTATATATTTGTTGTTTTTTTAACATTACACACACCGCAGAGCCATAATGGAACCCTTGTGAATCTGGTGGGCAATAACACAGACACATTCTTTCCCCGTTTCAATGATCCTATAACACAGCGGCACATTTGGAGGTCAAGCAGCGTGGCAATATGATGAAAACTCCTGTTAAAGTAGTCATTTGTCCTTTCACAGCTCAGCTGAGGCAGAACCTGTTTGGAACGATTTGCTGAGGAAGTGAGTTATTTCAGTCCTACGAAACTATAGTCTGTAACATTGGCTCAACTACTGGATTAAAGTTAGTGCAAAAAAGTACCAAACCTTTGTGATATCAAGTTCTTTCTGTGTAGAGAACAAACCGAGATGTCTTCTGTTTTATTTGTATTATTTCTTTCCCTGCGGCTRTATGCTTAGGTACTAGAGCAGAATAAATGAGTGAGAGATCCTAAATCTTTATCAAAACTCCCACAAAGGCTCAAAACAATTGACAATGTAATTGTCTTCATTTTTCTATGAATCTTTACACATCAGAAATTTGGACATKATCTACAGTGAATGTAAGGGAACACAATATGAGAAATCACTCATATGATACTTTTTGACACAAGCAGCAGCCAGAAATAGTAGTAGGATGTGCTTAGAACYCTCTCTTTCAGGAGAGGCTTGTATGGTTATCCAAAATTTTATTGTTATTAATTATATTTGTTATATTATGCTAATTCTATTGATTTCATTAATTATATTGATTATATTATATTATATTCATTATTATTATTAAAGTAATACAAGAAATAAGAAAAATGCAAGATATAAGGACTTTTGCAGCTTAAACAGAAACTCCACTAGTCATCTGCAAACCTCTTTTGAGTCACATGCCGGCTATGTATCATCATGGATCTGATCCCAAAATCTGCTGTATTTTCAAGGTTCTGAATAGCTGCGGGGTTCATTATGTAGTTCTGAACAGTTTTTGGTGGTAGTCAAGAAATGGGGAAAAAATATGAGAACTGTGATCACTGACTGGTTAAAWGTTCATTTAGGATATTTACTGTGAGCAAGAACAAGTTATCTTCTTCTTATGCTCCATGACATGAAAACCGCACAGTAGCTCCTATTGCATTACCAGATTTACGGAGCCCTTTGTTTAGAAAGATTTCAAGGATTTTATTCATTATTTTTGAGAACTTCTTAAGGAAATCTTCTAAAAGTGTTACACAGGAGWGAGAAGGTTCCACTTCACATCAGCTAGAAGTTTAGCTTGCTTACTTTGTGCTCAGAGCAGTTACAGCTGTAAGTTACTTATTAAAATGGTGACTTTTAGGTTTGTTTATTCACAACACTGTATTACCTTTCACTTGGTCATATTTTAGGAAGTCAGAGATTGATTGAAATCTCAAATCTCATACTGCAAATGCATCTCAAACAATATTAGTGCTCACTGGATAAATAATTATATTACCATAGTTTCGTTTTTCATTAGACTAAACTATCGCTGTTTGTAACCCAATATGGCAAAGGAAAGGAAATACCACATCCAGCAAATTAGGCTCCGTATGATGGCATTCCCTAAGAAATGCACATTTAGTGAATGACTGTGAGGAATTATAAGCAGCAGAAACTTGCAGATTCAAAGAATAGTTTGTTCGCTGACAGAAAGCAGAAGCATCGCAGCTAAGAATTATTGTTAATAGAACAAGCCAAAATGTGTTCAGTGGTGTTCAGAGCTCTAAGATGAAATGGGTGGACAGCATTCATTAAGCACTCCAAGGGACACTTCATTTTGTTTTGATCTGTGAACTGGAATACTTCAGGAATTACTGAAATATACCCTTGATTTAAAGTTCAAACAACATTTCTGGGTGAAACCCTGGCTCCACTGAAAGCAGCAGGAGTTATTGATTTGGTTGGGATAAGATCTCATCAAGGAGAGGGGGAGGAGGACTTGCTTCATTTTTCTTTTTGTAAACCTTGAGCATTTAGAGAAGGCAGAAGAGTTCTGCACAAAAACCCTTYTGTAGTTGTTCTTTTTGGCCTTCCATCACATGGCCTATGCAGTGAGCCCAGATGGGAAAAGAAAAGCTCCATCCTTCCGTCCAAGGCTTGGTGGGTTTCCAGAGGCAGCTACGCACTCAGGTAAGAGTTTGRTGTGAGCCACAAAAAAGGTGCCAGATCAGTCAATGTCTGAGGACAAAACCTCATCAGCACTCATTGCCTCTGTGAGCAGCAGTGGGGCAGCTGCAGCCTGTTGAAATGAGCATTTAAAGATCTGTTTCTTCCCTTTTTTTTTTCTTTAAAAAGGGGAGGATTATGTCTTCTCTGCCTTATACTTTCTCATTGAATCACACCTTTTTATGTATCAAAATTCTTCAAACATTCCCAATTGTGTTCATAAGATTAACTGGTTTTTACAAGCTTCAAACAATCAGGACCTTGGGAGGTATCTGACTGAGATATCTTTTGTGAAGGAATTGTTTCCATTTTTTTCAGCAAAAATATATTGTGTTTTATCTTATCCTGATATATTAGCTCAGTACAATAAAATCAATGTAAGTCTCTCATCAATGGATACATTTTATCAAGGCAGTGATCAAGAAACCAAAAGGGATTCAGCTCAATATCTGAGCAGAAGGATGAAAGAAGATGAGTTGTTGCCTTACAATCCCTGCCAACAAACTTTGCATTCAAACAAAAGGCCTCATTCCTAGTAGCCTTTCCTTTGATTTTATCTTTAAACAACTTCTTTGTAGTCTCTCTTTCCTTTCTCTCCACAGGTTCCAGTGGGGCTGGGCTGATGTCAATGAAAGGCCTCATAACTGATCGGCTGACTTCTGCTCAGGTGATAAGTGACTTTGAATCAGCAGTGAAAGATAAAATTGAGAATATATTCAAGTCAACTTTTCTTGCAGGGACCAGGCAAATACAGAAAATATCCATGTAATTTAGCCCTTAACTTTTTTCTCTTGTTCTGAAAATGCTGGATGAAACAGCAGTTAACCTTCACTTTTGTTAATACTCTGTTTCRAACCTCCAAGATTTACATGCATATTGTACTGCATATTGTATACATGCATACATATTGTGCCTTYAATTTGCCACAATAAATGAAATTGCTTTTAAATAACCTAAAATGGATATTAATTTTTTTAGAACTTTCAGAACTCTGAAAACTCAGACATGGAAAATTGCTTCTGTAATACGAAGTGCCTCCCTTTCCACTGAAGATACTGCTGGTATATATCATTGCTTCTGTCACTGTCTTGCTCCACAAAACTGGATGCTAAGTAAAAACAATACTTATACTGGTTGGAGTTGTTATTTTTATTTTTCTCTTATCCCTTAAGCTGTTACTTGATAAAAACACACCAAATCATAAAAGTGGTTTATAAATKTCTCTTATTCCCAGCACCTCAAACATGCAACTTAAATGTTTTTTTCAAGCCGTATTTCAGCCTTGCCTTGCTTTGACTGCAGTCATATACAAGGATACAAACACACATATTCTGTTGCTCTGTTGCTATTACCACTTATATAATGAAAAATTAACATTTCCGCACTTTTTTTTCTCTCRGGAATACATTAGGACCAAATTAAATTTATTTTCCCTGCTAATTGAAAACACAGGCACGTGTACAATGTGCAATGCTCCTTCCAGAGAGCTGACTGAGTTTGCACAGACTTGTGCCTAGTTCAGCCATCTCTGGCCACCAAGCTCAACAAGGGTTGATTATTTCTCCTAGAGGTTAAAATATAAGCCAGAAAAACTAGAAGTGTGTTTAATGAAATCGRTTCCCCAATCTGAACCACTGCAGGGCCTCACAGCCAATTGCACCAACACAACAGAGGGTRCAGAAGAGTGGTGAGACCAAGGGCTAAACAGCAAGACCTGCTGAAGTTGGCAGTGAAGCAAACGTCCAAACTTGAAGSTACCAATCAGCTTTTTAGTGTAAAAGTAGACAGAATCTTGCAGGGTGCCAAGGTAGTTTGGGAGAGCAACATTCAGCACCAAGGAAAATTCACATGTGAGTCAGTATGACATTAAAAACATTGGGCCTTTCCACCAAATAGAAAYAGCTGCATGTTTTGTCTCTTCTGACAACTCCCTTTGGCCTAGTTCTTTGGCTGATGCTTCCTTAGTCTCTCWGGTCTACATACAGTAACTCTGTGGCAAGCTGTTTTTCACGGTCTTTAAATGATCCTGCAGGGTATGAAGCAATGAAGAGTGGGACTGTAATTAAGATTAAAAGGTTTTCCTTCTCGCAAGTCCTTATTTTAACAGCTAGTAAGCTGGTGGAAATGCTCTAGGAAGCTTTCAACTGTGTAGAGTTGTAGAACGTACGTGAAACAGCAATACAAACAGTACCCACAAGCTTTCAGTTATGTCACATGTCTTCATTTTCCTGCTATTTTTCTGTGTGTGCAGTTTGTACATAGTAGCATTTTCTGTAGTGGTAGTAGTGACATAGCTCTCCAGTGGCTTAAAGGAAGGACAAAAGTATGCACTTAGAGTTGAAAACATTTGCCTATCTATTGGTGCATGGGCAATCCAACTTCTCTTTAAAAGTAAAAAGTTCTACACTTTTTCACAAGACGTGTTCACAAAAGGCAGCCAAAGCATTTCTCCCCATGTTGGCTCTTGAACTGTTGGTTAGCAATTATCTGGAGTGCTCAAAAGTTATTCCATTATTGCCTTGACAGTATCTATGTATTGGCCACGGGCAGAAGATTTCTATTACACACGTAATTACACACGTCTCTATGATTGCATCCTTCAGACTGAGGTGCTATTTATATTAGTCTTTAATACATCAGAAGCACTCTCCTCTAGTATCAGGCTAGAGAGCTCCCTTCCTCCCTCCCTCCTTCCCTCCCACAAAAGCATTTGCAGAAGGAAGACTCTTGTCAGTGATAGAGCAGGTATGAGCCCATATAGACTGCYTGACTGCTTCAAATGCGTGGGGGTTCATAGCACATATAGCTGGATCACAGCAAAGCGGTGGAGACGACGAAGCAAAAATACCAGAGTTTCTTTCCCAGATACCATAGAGTAGATAAACATAGCTAGATCGTCTCCCACATGCAAAGAAAAGTAATGTGATTATTAATCTTCTTTCCTCAGAGTGGACAAGGGGTGATTTATTTAGTGTTTTACTCCTCTAACATGCTYAGTGTGTGAGTTACCACTTTGATTTTGTTCTTTTCCCACTGGCTCCATCACCCTGCTGGAAAGCCACAACATTTTTTCTGGCCWTAGATGGGGCCATATGGATGACCAAGAGTGAGAGGCTGAGACGGTCCATCAACAGTAAACCAGGGCTTAAGAAATTCCTGAGTGACCACGAGMTTTGGCGCCGTGTGGCTGGGCACCATGTAGGGTGACATGGTCGCAGGGCCAAGAAACAGGGTCCTGACTGGGGGAAGGGCCTAGGGCAGGCAGGCTGCACCGTCAGTGCTGCCTGCAAGGGCTCAGCTCTTCCTTGCTTGAACCGAGGAGCTGACACATTGCAAAGAAATAAAAGCACAAAGAAGCTGCAGGTTTTGTACGATGATGCAGTCATGTTGCTGCGGCTGGTCCTGCCTGACRTAGGGAAAGGACAGCAATTTGAAAAATGAAGTCAGCCCTTACCATCCATGTTGGCCTTCTGCCCTAAGTAGGGTAAGGTATGTAGGGTAGGTGACTCCACCAGAAATCGCTGTATGTTGCTCTACTCCTGCTTTGCCCATGTGGGAATAGCCAGAGAAGACATGAGGCAGCAGCACAGCTGTGGCAAATGTCCTGAGCAAACATGCTGTACATTTGGAAGGGCTTAGCAATGGCTCCTGGCACGGCTATGGATACGGAACCATTGCAAAAGTYCGGGGTTTCCTTCCATAGCAACTCCAGCCTGGCAGTGGTTTCTTGTTGCCCTTCWTCATGTGGCATGACAACAGAATCAAGCAAATGCAGCAGGACATGACATAGTTTCTTAGCATCTTTCTAGGTCTTACAACAAAAATCTRGTCCTGTTTTTTCCTGTCAGCATGGGCAACAAATGCTGGGAAATGAGCCTCTCTGTTTCTTAACCTTTGATAGGGAACTTTRCTTGCTATTGGGCTTAAGATGCAGTTTCTCAAAAATAAAATTGATGAGAGTCAGRTATCAGAGCAGTACTGAGGTCCTGAGCATAAGTCTTCTCTGAGTCAAATTTTTGCAGTCTCTCGGTCAGTACAGGTTGAAAAATGATCGGTGAAATCTGCTCRCCCCTTTTCAAGAATCTGCTAATAGGGAGATGCAACAGGGGCTAGCTGGATTATTTCTTATTCYTTGGTTATGACTCATTTTCAGGACTTATACATGGAACTGTAACAATTTGTTTTTATAAAGATTATCTTGTCTATCAAATGATTAACAAAATTTAGGAAATGAGATTCAGTGAGATTCACATTTCTAAAATACAACTGAATAACAAGTAGAAATAAGTAATAATTAAAATATTCTACATAATGAAARCAGAGCCTAGTGAAGACTGGGAAGACTCAGTTGCCTGTACATTTCTGTCTTGCCTTTATATATGTAAAATGGATATATRTGTGTGTGTGTGAATGTGTATGTACATGTATATGCACACCTGGCAACTATCACTGGTGAAAACAATCACATTCTAAAGCCAACAAGTCAAAGGTCAAGTTGAAGTTTTATTGTGTACCTAGGGAAAACCTACTTAGAACAACCGATGACTTAACCTTTGCCAGCCATTAGTCTAGYCAGTAGTAATTACCCAAAAGAGCTTGAACGATGAGATTCTCAAGGAGAGGTGTTTTGTCTGTTGAATAAGACTGGGGATTAAGCACAGATACTTCCAAATGCCAGGGGAATACTCAGCATGATAGTGGTTTCAGATGCAAAGCACACAACTGCAGATAATTGAACCTTTCTTCCTCCTTGCTTGCCCTCCACAAGCTTGCTGGTATTATGAAATGCTTATCAGATCTTGCCATTGGAAACAGGAGATTTATCCAACGGGATGCAAGTGATCTCTAAACAGAAACACACATTCATTCTGTCTGCAAACCAGGTAGCCATGCAAAAAACATGGATTTGCAGTTTTTATTTAGCCATTAACTTCTACAAAACAGGGTCATTCATAGGTGCTTTCGTGGGAACAGTTTCATAAGCTAATTCCGTGCATTCTACACCAGGATGTCAGGTCATTTTAGTTTAAGATTTTGATGTTAGATTTTGAAGATTGTTACTAAAACTCCATCCAGRTTTCCAAGTTACCTAACCAAGTGTCTGTAAGCCGCCTCCGGGTTCATACGTATTGCAGGTGTTACGAGAGGTGCCTAAGTCTGTACCGGGACAGCAGTCAGGCTCCTCAGCCTCCTCCACCTTCCCACTCGCCTAGTGCCTGAACACAAAGCCCCGTGCTGGCATCCGAAGCCTCCCGGGGTTCTGCTGCCATGGGGGCTGATAAYTGGTTTTATTTGCTGTCTCTTCTTCTGGACTAAAGGCGTTCTAATTATGCCAGGTCTTACACAAGACAAAAAGAGGAATCAGATGCTTATGGATGTTTGAATTTACCGTCAGAATTGTACCTGTTTCATGGGGTTTGTGCACTCAGCTGGGATGAGGGGTAGTTCCCCTCCAGGATAAATTAAACAGTGTTTAACTTCGTGGCTTATGGYGGTTTTTTAGTTGATGTTGACTTGAGTTGTGATGTTTAGTTRTGATGACAGAGACAGCAGCAGAACTGGTTTAAAAACAGATTGAGATTCATCTATGCCAGGTAGTCCCGCACACGTCCTCACGRTGATGGAGGAGTTCCTACAAGCCCTTCCTCGCCTGCTTCCAGCAGGTTCATCAGCACTGGTCTGAGTGCCTGGAGCTGACGCTATAAAATAACGTGTCTGCTTTTGCCAGGAGGAGTGGCCACAGGTAACCCCGCAGCTAACCGATTAACAGCCTAAGACTAACGACAAGCAACCAGGAGGCAAAACCTCTGCCTCTGTCACAGCTACTGGCACAAGGCCTCCGTTGGCAGCGTGGGCCTGCAGCTGGTGGCCTGCAGAGCACATCTGCCCCCCAGAAGACAGCTGGGCGTCCTGCTGGTGACCGTCCTCCGGGCTGGCCCRCAGTGACGGCTGTGGGATTGCCTGGGTCGGGATTCGCTGGCCATGAGCTCCGGCACTGTCAGAGGCTGCTCGTGCGGCGTCCGTCTGGTAATGGCTGGGCCACAGCTGAAGGGCAGCAGCAGGCGGCAAAGAAACGTGTGGCAAGAAGGAAGAGTGTGGGCCTTGCAGCAATGAAGAGAAAGCAATATTCCTGGTAACAGACCTGTTGTGATTATGGTTGAGTCTTGGATTGTTTGAGAAGCTGGAAACTTCTGGGGAAACTTCTGAGGAAGGAGAGAGGAGGTGAGGCCGAGGCCTTTGGCAAATAAAGAAAGAAGCTCTTTGCAATAGGAGACTTAGGGTTATTTTAGAAAAGGAGAATGATATAGAAGTCTGATAACAAGAAGCCTGTTCCCAGCCAGGAACAATATTAGAGCAGAAAGAGGGAGGGCTGGCGTGAGACCGACGTGCAGAGACCTCTCCCACAGCAGCCAGCACCGCTGCCTTCCTTGCCTTGCTCATCTGAGGAGAAGAGGAACGAATGAGCGGGGGCACCCRGGAGCTGCCGACCCTGGGGCTGCAGTCAGCCCGCTCGGTTCCTGCCTCTTTTCGCCTTCTCACTTCCTTCTRATCTCATTCCTTGAATCAGGAAAGGATCTGAAGAGGGAGCAGGAACAGATGTCTTCTTCCTCTGTTGTTGAAGGCTCTGAAGAGTAAAATTACTTGAACTGTAATACAGGGATGAATTCTGGGCACGCCAYAGAGGGTATGTGCTGAAGTGATATACAGGGGAGCTAAAAGTAACCAGCTGGCTCTAACTGCAAGCAGCTCATGACCGAAGTGCCGGCGTGTGGAGAGATCCCTGAGATTTACTGAGAGTCTTGCAAAGAGCACCTTAACCTTTCAGTTCGCACTGTGCAAACCCTCAGGAGCTGCAGGGAGGGGTGGAGGGAGGGAATATCTGCACCCATCAGGGGCACCAGTGCTACAGAAACGTAAAACACGTGAAGGCTCTAGGAGAGGGATGAGAGGTGGCCCTCGGAGGTGCTGAAACTCTTGTGTCTGTGTGTGGCTGGGTCTGGGATGGCTTGAAAGAAGAATTGGGTCAGAGCTCTTAAAATCTGCGGGGTGTTATTTTGACCCTTCCTATTCTCCCAGACTATGATAATCCACTTAAGACAACTGACGTGCTTATTTTTTTAACATCGTCCCTTTGAGAGGTGGTAGGGAAATAGTTGTAACATTTCTGTGGTCAAGTTGAATTGTTGGATTACTTGCTCATGTTGATTCTGGCAATCAGATCTTTGCAGTGAGGCTTTGGCTCTTCAGCTCTCTTTCACGTGAGTGAGAGCTCCTCTGTTTCACAGCTGGGAAGCGGCCTTACGATATGTGGCTTAACTCTTTGAGGAGTATAAATTTGTCTGAGTCTTGCTTACTCATAAGTCAAACTTTGAGCACATGGTGGGACTAGGTGACCTCCAGAGGTCATCCAGAGTGATTCTAAGTAAATAATGTGCTTAGTGGCAGCATC
The DNA here is from genome assembly GCA_003342815.1 of Eudromia elegans. Classification (NCBI taxonomy): domain Eukaryota; kingdom Metazoa; phylum Chordata; class Aves; order Tinamiformes; family Tinamidae; genus Eudromia; species Eudromia elegans. The sequence continues at coordinate 1,727,785 of PTEX01000046.1, read as the reverse complement.
TGTGCTACATCTGAATGAATGATGGATGTGAGTACTCAGAATCATCCTAAAATAGTTGTGTTAGAACAAATTCAGACCTACAACCTCCTAACTCAATACTGAAATCTACACCTACCTTTATTGTTCTTAAATCTTTGGAAAAAAAACATCTGAGCTATCTGAATATTACCTATTAGAGAAAGGTTTTGCAACRTTGTATGGGTATCTAAAGGAGGAGATGGAAGACATAGCTAACAATCATATAAATCCTGTGTGCTTCAATGAAGATCTTGTATGACAGAAAAAGATCTTGTAAAATTCCTACTCCATATAGGTTTTTGGTTGGTACATTTGGTAATGCACAACAGTGTTTCATTTGTTAGTAATTGTGTGCCATTAAATTACACAGCTATAATATAAATAACAGCAGGCAAAATACAATATTACAAAACAGACACCATGTTAYCAGGCTATGAAACCAAGTGGTCTTTGGTGACTGCCTGTGAACAAACAATCGATGCTCAGTTGCCCCCTGCCTGATAACAACAACCGCAAAGTGCTGGCACAACTTCAAGGTCCACTCGGACATTAGGAAAAGCCCAAGTGTAAATCTCATAACAGCTAGTGTGTGGCTCAGCAGCACAGAAATGCTGAGCCCGTTCCAACCAGGAGCTGTACTCTCATGAATTCTCATTGCCATCTACACACATGATGGTGTTTAAACAGACCAGGAAGCATGAGCTCGATTTGGGAGTTTAGYATTTAGGCTTATAAATCTTGGGGGAATCTTTTAAAAGCTGATTTGGAATTAATTCTGTGTATGTCTCTCCACATACTAAAAATCTTACGTCTTCAGTAAGTGGTGGGCTTTGGGGTCCTGGGTTCTGCTGGTTTTGTGCAGACACACGAGACTGCKCTCTGGCCACCAGAGGCTTGTGCCATTGAGGCAAAATTGACAAATGCTGCAAACACCATGGGTTRTCTATGCAACTCCCAGAGACGTATAAATAATAAATTAAGTCTTAGTGGGTAAACCACCTCAATCTAGCTAGTTCAAATGCAGATCATATTTGAAAAGTCCTGACTTATGTTGCTAGTTCCAGGTMAGGTTTTCTTTACTCTTGCCAGTGYCTCTACAGGGAATGGCTGCAAGCGCTCCTGCAACTGCTCAGGCTCAAGTCAAGCTGGATGTTGCAATGTGAAATTCCAGGTCAAAAGGGGAAATGCTGCTAAATTTAAAATTCATGTTTATGTATGTGAGTAAATGGTTACTTGGAACATTTCCATTTCAGACACACTATATAAGGTATGGCTGTTCTTATATTGGGGGAGTATGGTGGCAGTTTTATTTTATTTTATTTTTCCTTCCTTCTTTCCATCTGGGTACGGCAGTAATTTCACAGGAATTACAAACTGGAAAAAAATTCTTCAAACATGCTTTTCCAAGCATGCAAGCCTAATTCCTTTTATGCATCCAGACTTGTATCTATAAATGTTTGGATATGRCCCTGTAGGCTCACTTTGTCATCCTGAATATGGGACTAAACATTGTATTCTCTTGTCCATTTTTTTTTCCTGGCTTCCTACTGTTTGTCTTTCAACACTGGAAAAAAATCAAGGAATAGAGATGTAGGGAGTAAGAATCCATTCAGAGAGATTAAGAAACATATTTGATGGGATCCTGTCATAATGGGAGAGACTGTTGTTGTGTGTGTTTTTAATTGGGGGAAGGTCGTAGCTTAAAAGGAGAAAACAAGAGTGCTAGGAGACAAGTGATATTCCAGGGAACTCTTTTTTTCCCTTGGGGTACTGTACTCTTTTTCCCCAAAATGGGGAGGAAAGGAGTGTGGCAAATGGGGTCCAGCTCCTTCCTCTCCTCTCCCAAGGTGGCACATGTTTTTTTCTTGCTGAGTGGACGCTGTGATCCTACTGAACGGCCTGAATTTCACTAGGAGGTGGAGTTACCGCAGCAACTCCCTTCCGAGGACGCAGGTATGAGAACGCATTCAATAAAGGTGAGATACTGGGATTTATTCCTGCTCCCTGACTCCAAGGTAATTGCTGCTGTCCCATTAATTTCTCGCAGTTGCTATAGGTGATGCTAGGAGCAGGCTCGGCAGCAAGATCTTCCTGTATATCTGTCATCTTTGGGTAGGTGAGGGAAGAATTTATGGGAAATGACACATTGAATGTGAATTAAGTACTGGTTCTGGGCAGTGTCAACCTTTCAAGTACATCCTTCCCTCAGAGATGCTTTAGAACACTTTCTTAAGCACTATTTAGCTTTCCACAGATGAGAGCTTATTGTTTCCTGTTCATCTTATTTTCCGCTATTTTTTAGCAGTATTTTATCACATTGTGCTACTTTAGTGTCTTTACTTACTGTTGGACTAATAATAAGAGGAAGCTTTGGTGCTCCTCTGAGAATCTCKTCCATTTCAGTCCCTATTTGCTGACAAGCATACTTGCACAGCCTTCTTCAAAGCTGTCCATGGTAAGTTCTCATATATCATTGTGCTTGAATCATTTCTTCAAGTGGGATTTGGTGAAATCACTTCCCAAACTTTCATCTTGATTTACACCTATTGCTTTCAATAGCATTTAAACACAAAAGAGTGAATCTGACTGAGGCCTCGTTGTATCATTTGTCATCTTCATTACCTTTTTTTTCCCCCTCACTCTTAAAACATCTAGTATATGTAAGTTATTTATTTTTTGTTACTAGCTAACCTAGATCTAAAATCTATTTAATTTTTAGTAGTTCCAGAAGTGGAATTAACTCCAAGGTGAAACTGGCTCTGTTTCCATGCTAGATTCCACGAACAACTTGCCAGGCAGTAACATCTGATACAGAATTACAGTAGTTGAGCACCTTGAAAAGCATTTTGCAGGGGAAGGGGAGCAGGTTAAGGAAAACCGTGTGGAACTGATGCAAAGGGCTAAGCTCCATAAACCCGTACCTTAGGCTACAGTCATAAAGAACACGCGAAATCTCTGTTGGCTCTGTTGCTCTCCCCAACAGCCTTTTTAAAAAAATTATTAAATTCTTGTTCTTTGTGCACAATCCTGGTATGATACAGGAGGTTCTTAAAACACATTTAATACCTCCTTGCAAACTAAGACCATGTTTAATACTTCTCTGCCCCTTCCCAGGCACACATGTTCTTGTTCCAGCTGTGCTGGCTCAAGGCACTGCTGCAGCCAGCAGTGCAGCAGCCCTCCCCGCTCACCCTCCTTGGCCCCTCAAGCTCTGCTTTGGCAATATCTCAAAGCATGCTGTGGGTTTTTGTTTGTTTGCTCGCTTGTTTTTCAGTAGGCCCACTGTAAGTCACACAGTGTTAGGCGCTGGGGATTTCACATGCCGCACTGTGAGAAGGAATGGRTGGGTCAGCAAGTCTCTAATACTCGTGTTCCTAACAAAATACCCTTGGCATGAAACCAGGGGCTTGGCTTTGATACTTGAGCGTCTCACAGGAGTGCTTCCTCACCTTGAGGAGCCCTCGGCTGCTCAGGCACCTTACACGCTTGAAGAAGAGGCTGCCTAATACGGCTCTCATGGACAACTCCTGTCGGAGATGTCAGCTGGCCGAAACCCCAGTGCTGGCTAGCCTGCTGCCACGAATCACAGCCAGCCTTTCTCTCTTCCCGGGGTCACATTTCCCTTCTAGCCTCTGTGCAAAAGCAAAACGGAAGGAAACATCCTCAAAATCATGTAGTGACACAGTTGCATGTCATGTAAGTACTACACGTTCAGTACAAACAGAGCCACAGTTCTTTTTTTTTTTTTTTTTAAGAGAATAAATATTCCTTGTTCCAAATATTCCATGTCCTTGAAGGGAACATGCAGGTGCTCTGTTATATGGGAAACTGCTGGGCTGTGTCCTGGAAAGCTTAGTCTTCCTGGCATCAGCAATGTAACTTTGTGACCAGATGTTGATGCTAATTGAGTTACAGCACTGTGATTGAATTGCCCAGTGGGAAATAGCTTTTAAAATGTCGTAACTTAAACTTTGATTTAGTGGGTTGCATAAAAGTGTGTATGACTTACATTTGATACATCCTTTTTTTTATTAGTGCTTTGCTCTATGAACAAAAGTTCTTACGGTCACTATAGCTTGTTAAATTTCTGCCGCATATGCTTCCTCCTTGCTCCTCTTCCTCCTATTGTTGAACCCCAATTCATAGAAATGCTGACTATTTTACCCTGTYGGGGACCGGGACGTCATCTAACTTGGATTGCTTAAAGCGGGCAGGCTGCTCAGGGCCTGTGTGCCTGAGCGTGTGCGGGTGTGCAGCAGCGTGGCTCTTTCCAATCACTGCTGAAGGCATTYGAGTTAAAAAGTTTACTTGGGAAGTAAATATTTAAGCGTTTGCATAAAAACTGCATGCACAAATACATATTCCCTCCCACATGCATGTGTATATGCTATATATCACACTCAAGTGCAYGGGGTAGGGCACTAATATTAGGAGCACGCTTGCGGCAACATTTGCAGTTGGCTGCCTTTGTGTAAACGCTGCGGCCTCAGCCCCACCGTGCGCAGTGACACCCACTGTGCAGCAGCACCCCAGGGCTGGCAGGACCGGCCTCYCCATGGGGCAAGCCCGGCTAAGGACAGAGATGCAGCCTTGGAGAAAGCTCCTCACCAGAACACYGTGGAGAGGCAGAGGAATGGGAAAATCAGGCCAAGAGACCCATGACTGTTAAAGAAAGAWCCCAAACTAATCCAGATGACACAGCTAAAGGCTTCATCCACCTATTTTGAATGCACAAGCAATGTCCTAAAGATACTTTAAATGCTTGATTTTTTTTTTTCTCATAATTTTTCTTCCTGGCTGCTATTAGCTGAGCTATGACCCAGTTGGTTTAATATCCATCGTTCCTGAAGCCTTTTCATCTCTTGGATTTACGACCCGCCCCAAGAAGCTCCTGGATTTGATGTTCTTTACCCAGTTTTGCGTCACACAATTCCAGCTGCCAACCRAGAAATGGAAAGTGTCCAGCTGACCCCTGCGTCTGACTCAGTCTTTCATGCCAAGGACCAAAGGCAGTAGCAAGATATTTTGGGACCAAGACAGGATGTGAGTCTGATGTGTTCTTCCCTCCAAACACAACCGGACTTCAAAAGAAATGTACTGATGTAGAAGATCATACAGGCAACGCTCCCATGCACAGCCAGAAGGGGAAATAAATAAAAATTCTTGGCTTAGTCCTTGCTACGGCTCTGCCGACACTGGTGTTAACTAAGGGAACCAAGCAAAAAGCCACAATTCTGCCTTGGCCCGGGCAATGGTCCAGCGTGCTGCCGAGCTGCCCTTGCTCCTCGGCGTAGTTGTGCATGGTTGAGGTGAGGACATGGCAACACAAGGGAGCTTGTAAGAGAAGAAAAAAGGTTGCTATTTAAATAAACAGGATGATGGATAAAAAAAGGGAGAGCAATATCAAGTAACTAATATAATTATTAATGAATTCAGACTTAAGACACACACTTTTGCAAACTGAACATTAGTGCACATGCACTTTATTTATTCATTTATTTTTAATGTCCATAGCAACTGCAACTCTGGAATTTTAAATTAAAAAAAACAACCCTAAACACTGAAGTGTTTCAATGCCATCAGTTTTCTGTAATTCAGCAGCAGCAGTAACAAAGTACTCAGTACAAAAAGCAGGTCCGCTGATAATAAATGACCACGGTTTTTTAAAAGGTTTGCAAGAGGAGGCGAAGTCAGGCGAGCGGCCTTTGAAAAACTGCAGTTCTGCCATGTCACAACATTGCTCAGCGCACATCTCTCTAACACCATGCAACAGCCTAACAATAAGACCCAACTAAAAAGTTCTAACTTCTAACCCTTCCTTATGAAGGCAACTAAGGCAACTTTAGGGTATGTGCTGCATAAATTTCAGCAGCTCATTAGTATGGCCAGCAGCCCAGCCTCATTGAATTATGAGACAGTAGTGTAGGCCAGTGAAGAGCACCTTTAAAAAACTTATACTAAAAGACAAAACAAATCGAAGAACTGAAACATAACAGCCCAAGAGATTTGGCAGACAGTTAACTAGCTGGGCGGTGTCTGAAGCTAGAACAAAACAAACGGTAACTCCAATAACTGAAGGAAGGTTGGGCTGACTCTGTCAGAAGAGCACACCAAATCCCAGGCAAGTGACTGCGGAAAAATTGCATGAGGCCCCTGAACTGAGCTACACTGGTGCTTCAGGAGGGCCTGAGGGGTCAGAAAAGCAGCCCAGCAGTCCCAGSTTACAGGGACAATATTATGACAGTAATTTAGAAAGTGTATGGGTATCAAGAGGTAGTTTGAACTGGCTGGTAAAACCTGTTGCTCAAAGACATCCATGTACTKTAGGGAAGCATCACAGGTCAACAGGTAGTGACCTCTCATACTGCACCGAGATCAAATCCAAAGCACCTGTGGCCAAGCCAGAGGGACTATGAGTAAATGTGGTTACAGTTTCCCGAATTTCTCTAGGCAAGATGGAGGGAAAACGTTATTTGAAGAACAGTAGTAGGAAAACTGTGGCTGGAGAGCACRCTTATTTCATCTCAAAAATTGTTTAGCTTCTTCTGGGCTACAGATATCTCAGGTTGGCAGGACTAAACTACAACACAGTTGTACATATAAATAGCATAGTTAAATTTCTGGGTATAATTTTAATAGTAACTATTCGAAATGTGTCCATGATGTCTYGGAAAGCTGTATTTGCATCTTGCTTTCAACTTGTTTATCATAAGCTCATCCTGTCCCACTGTAATTAAAACATCCAAAGCCTAGGCCATCATGAGCCCTGCCACCGAGCCCTGCTGAAACATCAGTTGGGTCTCATTTTTTTAACACTTATTTTCAGAGCAATCCTGGCTGGATTGCTGGAGAGTGAAGGTATGGACAGAAGAGCCCCGAAACGTGGACAACAGGCATTTCTGCATGACTCTAGGGAAGGTACAGGCAATTATTCTAACTGTCCCCRGTTTCGTCCATAATTAGAGCTTGGAGTTTATAAATAACGAAGCACGATTTCAAAAGCCCAAACAAAACCCTCAATTGTCCCAGGCACRGTGCTGTAATCGAGTCTCCACATGCGACTGTGTAAAGAGAACCCAAAGTGTACTGTGTAAGCCCGCAACAGACAGACGTGCGCAAGCAGGGCAAAACGACAGGATGGAAAACGTCACCGGGAAAATAAACTCTCTCATCATTATTTCACTGCTTTTTACCTAAAAAAAAAGAAAAAGTATGGCCTGTTGTCTTGATTAAACCTATTGTTCTCTTGCACTTTTTGTTAGTGAAGAAACCAGCAGTTGGTCAGTGAKTTTCCTGAGRAGGAGCAGCTKGAAAAGTTAAATTAGCTTTGTGCTTAAGGCTTMTTAGCTTTGTGCTTAAGGCTTCTTTTGCTGCAAATTGAGGAAAGGCTAAACTGGAAAWCTTAAGTTACTGTGCTGYATTAAAGCGCAAAGTTCAAGAYTCAACCTGCTTAAACACCCCCACTTCAAACACAAAACACACTCCACTTTCAGAGCGGTTAAAAACTGCTGAATTCAGGGGACCAAACATCTGTCCTGTAGCATCCTGCCTTCATGGACGTTCCTCTGGTGTTACCAGGCAGCACATCCCACTTGGGAGAAGAAGGAAAATGGCTCTGCTGTAAAGCAGCACAGCAGGGGAACTCATTAGCCAGGAGCAGGAGTAAAGTGGGGCTGCAGGGAGAGCAGGGCTCTGCCTGCACAGCCCCCTTCCCCCCAGCCAGCACACGAGCAGCTGCACCGCCTGCAACACGTACCCTGGCTAAACAGAGATACCTATGGATACCCCACAACTAGSGCTTAAGCCTTTCAAGAGATCTTTGCCCACCAACGAAACGAGCTCCACATTAATATCTTTTTGCAAAATACATGCTCTGTTCTTTTTCCACTTAATATCTTCCTCATTTGAAGCTTGGCTCCTGCCCAAATGCATCCAGAGCAACACTTGATGATAACTCAGAAATGTGCAGTTAATCTGCGTGTCGTTTCAGCTCCTGAATGCTGAGAGGTGAAATGTACTTTTTGAGAGAAATAGGCTTGCTCACACAGCCTATTCATGTTTATGCAATTTTTGGATGACCGAGGACAAARGAAATACTTATGTTACACTCCTTTGGGACGAGACAAAAAGATCAGAATGAAAAAATACATTTTTTTTCATTAGCATCTTACTCAAAAWCAAACAAGTGTAAGCCTTTGTAGAGGGTTTTCTGTACTAAAGAGAAAAAAAAACAGCTTGCGTTTTTTTTAAACCTTACAGCCATATATCATCATAAAAATTAGTCTGAAGAAAGAGTAAACTTTTGCTCTTTGGTCTGTCTTGACATTTCTCCAGGGACACATAACAGGAATATTTCAAACTCATTTTTCTCTCCTATTTGCAGAAAACAGGAAAGTTGCAGTTCTTATTTTCCAGGCTTCTGAAAAGAGAAAAAAAAAAAGCATTTTTAAGTTGAAACAACACGTCCCTGCTTTCTTTAAAGAAAAAAAAAAAGCAAGTATTACAGCCTAAACATGCTTGCAATGTTTTAAYGCAATCGGATATTTTTGCATTTTTCTTTTTACTTACACCATATGCACCTTCCACTTACTATTTGTGCATCCCTACTTGGGAGAGAAACAAGGACCTCTTTTCCTATTGGGGAATGACCTGGGCTTTAGGTTGGACTTTGCTATAATAACTACTACAGRCTGAAGCCCTGATGTGCAATATTATGGCATGTCTGTGAAGGTTATGAAAATCAAGATTTTATTCTATCAGATCAACTGTACAGATGCACAGAAAAGGTCTTCAAACAACTTCTATCTGTATCTGAATTAAGATGCAAGTGTCCCACAAAAAGTTTCCCATTCTGTGACGTTAAGTTTGGGCGTCCTCACATCATCTGATTCCTTACAGCCTTAAGGATGCCCACGTTATATTCAGAAGTCTGGGTTGCTGCTGCTTGCCGTCAGAAAACGCTTTGGAGATGCCAAAACACCTGTGCTCCTGTCAGTGTCATTTTAGGGCTGTCTCCTTCAAGGCAGGGGTGGTGTGAGAGTACAGCTGAAACTGTGGATAGCCACGTACCCCTCGGCTTGCCACCGACTGAGGTGAAGCAAGCAAACCCAAAAGCTTGAGACCCCCAAAGCACAACCGGAGCAGTTGCAGCGGGCACCTGCTGCAGCTCTCATCAAATTAGAGGGATCCTTAAAAACTCCAGCGGGTTTTTAATGTGTTACTTTTGCAGAGTGGATCAGGGTCATAAATCCACCTTAACTGTGCAAATAATACCACATTTTAGTCTCATATTTCTTTCTGCTGAAGAACCATCTCCTTTCAAGTAGCTTTTATGTTAGCTGGTGCTATCTACAGGTATCTCAAAGGGACGCAATGTCAACTTCTCTCCTGTTGTATTGGCGGGGCAGTTTAGGTTAAACAGGTAATGACCAGTGAGGAAGAACTAGGCATATTCCTTTAGGTTCACTCCCAGATTTTTATATGCTTAGATATTTCTAATAAAATTCCTAGCTCCAACAGAGAGAGTATAATATTGTGTACTAAGTATTAGCTATCTGTTGATGGAAAAACACAGATGACTTTTCCAACTTACATTTTTTGCTTGGTCTTAATAATTGGCACTCTGTAATTATTTTTTGTGAGAACTATCATCCTCTCTGCTAACACTGTGAAGGCATGAAGAAAAATCAGAGGGACTAAAAAAATCAGTGTTTTAGCACAATTCTAGCAGCAGCAACTCCTCTCTGAATCGCTTTCACGAGCCTTGTGAAGCTATACATTACAGGGAAAAGCTATCAACTGCTCATTAAAACAACTCTCTTCAGTKATTCAGTTATTAACTGTGTGTTTACAGTGAAACATCTGCAGCTCTTGGACTAATCTGAATATTTTTCAATTACCACATCCTACAGATTTGAGTCAGTTCTAATGTGTTGGCAGAATCAGCATTACTAGAAATTTTGCATTGTACATAAAACCTTATGAAAGTAATTCAAATAAAACAGAAAAAAAAAAAACCCAGAAGTTCCTGAATCTGTCATCAGAGAAACAAACCCACAAGTACCTCAAAGTGTAGTATTGGCCATTGTGTGGTCTTATTTATGAACAGCCATGGGAAAACACACCCAGAGAGCAACACTCTAAATACTAACACTTTCAGGCAAGTTASGAGTAAAGGAGCACAATTTACTTTTCAGGGACTAACAGGACTTCTGATTTCTTCAGAGTGACTTTCTTCATTCAGCATGAATTCAGCAAGGGAAAGTTSTGTTTGAGGTACCYRATAGCCTTCTACGTTGGGGTGACTGGCTGGGTGGATGATAGGAAAGCCATGGATGTTGTCTACCTTGACCTGAGCAAGGCTTTGGACACAGGCTCCCATAACATYCTTATAGGAAAGCTCTGGAAGTGTGGATTTGAYGTGAGGACAGTGAGGTGGCTTGAGGACTGGSTGGATGGCAGAGCCCAGAGRGYTGTGATAAATGGGGCTGAGCCTAGTTGGAGGCCTGTGGCCAGTGATGTMCCCCAGRGATCAGTGCTGGGCCCAGTGCTGTTCARCTTGTTCATCAATGACTTGGATGAGGGCAYRGAGTKYACCCTGAGCAAGTTCACTGATGACACCAAACTGGGTGGAGTGGCCAACACTCCAGAGGGCTGTGCTGCCATCCAGAGGGACTTGGACAGGTTGGAGAGTTGGGCAGAGCAGAATCTCTTGAGGTTCAACAAGGACAAGTGCAGGGTCCTGCATTTGGGGAGGAAGAACCCCAGGCACCAGTACAGATTAGGGGTTAATCTGCTGGAAAGCAGCTCTATGGAGAAGGATTTGGGATTCCTGGTTGACAGGTTAACCATGAAGCAGCAATGTGCCCTCGTGGCCAAGAAGGCCAATGGGATCCTGGCCTGTATCAGGAGTCCAGAGTAGAGCAACAAAGATAATTAAGGGACTGGAGTATCTATTGTATGAGGAAAGACTAAGCGAGCTGGGCCTGTTTAGCCTGGAGAAGACTGAGAGCGGATCTGATCAATATGTACAAATACCTGAGGGGTGAATGTAGGGAGGAGGGGGCCAAACTCTTCTTGGTGGTGGCCAGTGACAGGAGGAGGGGTAATGRGCACAAGCTGAAACCCAGGCAGTTCCATGTCCATGTGAGGAAGAACTYCTTTCCTGTGAGGGTGATGGAGCCCTGGCACAGGCTGCCCAGAGAGGCTGTGGAGTCTCCTTCYCTGGAGATCTTCCAAACCYGYCTGGATGCCACCCTGTGCCCCGTGCTCTRGGGRTCCCTGCTRGAGCAGGAGGGTTGGACTAGATGATCTCTAGAGGTCCCAACCTCAACCATTTTGKGATTCATAGACAARAGTGGTACAACTCCAGAGACAGCTCCTTGCTCCCTCCTGATGCATCTAGGAAAACCAAAAACCAAAACCAAAAGGCATCAMCAGCTCATATCAGCAAAGGAACAGCCACCACTCAGCAAATGAGAAACCGTTATCATGAAACATTTCCCCAAATCCCTTCTGAGGTTCTCTGTGAACAAGATCCATACAAAGTAATGATCTCTTGCTAAAGACAAACGGCCTCCCCCAAACTGGAAAGGWAAACAGGAGCTGTTGACCAACCTGATGTTGAAACTTGCACTCAGAACAGCCCTTTCACTTGCTCTGTGTCGGGATCAAGGTCAATGTCGTAGAAGCAAGGCCTCGTGGGCAGCCCTGGCATGGTGCTCATCTGGGGGAACAATAAAACCAGGTTATCCAATGGCATCGGTAAGCACRTAACCACTCCATGCATGCAAACCTGTGACTGAGAAGGGTTGAATTGGGCATCGTGGAAGCTGCTATAGATGTGATTTGCATTACATTTTTGCTTCTGTTAAAAATATCACCCTTCAAAAATTGTGAATATCTGATTTCGATTCCTTTCCAAGTGTATGCTTCYAGAAGAGAAGATAAAAGCTACTAAATACAGGCTAGTATAAACTCCCTGATAATGTTAAGACTCTTGGAGGCCTGTTTGTGCCTCAGTACTTGTGTCCATTATTTCTACCAAGATATTCACACAGAAAAGGGCAAGCAKCAAACTGCCTAAATGCACCTGATAATACTGTATCTCTGTACCTGATACTTTACACCTCTGTGTGTTAAAGTCTGCAGGTCTTTCYGAASTAGAATCAAAATATAGCAGTAGAAKTAGTCACAACACTTCCATGACCGATTACTTCACGTCAGGAGGAAATTTAAATTGTTCAACTAAACATATATGTCTTACAGCTGAATCTTAATTCAGTCATYAGAATTAGGAGGTTGAGACTCAGAGCTAAAACAGCCCAATTACCTCAAACTATGCATAACTAAGACCCTGATCTAGCATAAAACTGTAGCATTTGCATACTTTCCAACATGGGAATAGTCTCACGGATTTAAATTACAGTTAGCAATGGCTCTGCTCACAYTGCCTGTTATTTACAATTGGCATTTTAGCAGCAATTGAAAATACATATGGGTGACTTGGCGTGCCAATCTTGGCRCGTGGGTCAACTACAGTTTAAGTTACTTTAAATCAGAGGTGCTGCAGGTCCTCCCCTCCTCACCTCAACACTCCCACCTTCTCCCTTGGGAAAGAGGAGCCTAAAAAGCATGTTCAGCTGATAAATTTATTGTTTGATTTCACTTTCTATCATTTCAGCACCTTGAGCTGGTTCTGTGGGTCTAAGGCCAGCACTGACACAGAGGAAAAGAATGTAAATGTGGGGCAGGTTTAAGGCAAGACCAATATGGATCAGTTCTAACCACTATGGATTCACAACCTATGTCTCGCTAAGATGACAGAATCCCTTAATATCTCACCTTATTGAAAAAGGCCTCAAGGCAGTCTAAAAATAGCATTTAGGCTAATGAACCTTATAAACACTTTGGATATTTTAACCTCAGAGGTAGAGGATGGCCTTATTGTACGAGGTCCTACAATAACACCTAAGCACAGGAAAGGCATTACAGTCTCCGGAAACAAATCGGATTTGGCATCAAATCAATTCTRGGGGTAAAGGTTTGAAGCATTAGAACTTCTTAAGCAGCTAGTAGATTTGGAAGACCAATATTTCAGCTGTRGCAAGTCAGCAGAAGTTCTGACCACAGAAGGTAATCCTGGTGTTAAACAAAGGAAAACCAAAACCACATGGCCTTGACTGCCAGAAACGCTCCAGCTACTAATAACTAAGACCAGCAATGCAGGGGGCACATTTTGTGCCATGACTGAGCGGTGCCCACTGAAGGGGGAAGGCGAGGGAGCCCTGCGCTCCCTCYGTGATGACTCCTCCTTGGAGTTAGGCTCCGGCACAAACTCACCCCTAGGAAAGCTCATTCTGCATGCTGAACCGATGGAAATGTACCTGCCCACGGTGTGCTGGGCTCTCCACGCAGAGCAGCCCGTGCRTGCGGCAGGAGCTGTCATCACTGTGCACAGGGCACGCGGCCCCGGGGACAGAGCTCAGCAAGGACACGGCCAAGGGCGAGCCAGAGCAAGCTCAAAAAGAGCAAAAAGAAAAAACCCAACACCACCAGCCCAGCTGCTCCCCAAATCCATACCCACAGGCCCCTCTCTGTCTGGAGCGTTTTTAAGCAGACCTTTCCTGCTGCACGTTCAGCTATTTAGCTAGCATTGCCCTTGCACTTCAGCTACACTTGCAAATCCAGGGTAATGTTTCTGCCAAGCGAATACAAAAGAAACTGTAATATCTCTTTATGCTCCCCTGCCTCACCCAAGTCCTGTTTATTCCTGAGAACTACCTTGTCTGCCAGATCAGAGGTTAATCCCGTGCTTGGGAAGGGGGAAAAGGAGCTTGGAGAACACAGCACTGATATATTCGTTGTTGTGTTTGTGATCTTCTTCTGAAGGAAAACAAAGCAACAAGCTCCTTCAGTGGACTCCACGCATTTYCTCTGTTTTTAAACTAGTCCTTCTGGATCTTTTGTTACTGCACACACTAGACTAAAAGACAAACACATCCATCTGCATTAACCAAAACCCTTCCAAGCATTGTATGACATCATTTTATCGACCGCCTCTGGCTTGGCATCCTGGCTAAGGACTAGAGCACCTTGTTGCTGTTCTGGATCTAGTGGCCATGTGAGCTGGACAGCTAGATTAGCAGGGTTACTGAATTATTTTTTGCCTCAAACTTAGCCCAGTTTGTAAGTTAACTCTTGACAAGAAACTAAAGAATTCCCTCTCACTGGGAGGGGTTGAACAAACTGCCAAAGACTACTCTGGATATGGTCGCACCACGTCTCACAGTCAACTCCCGAATTCCATGTTCCTTTCTTCAGGGTAACCACAARCACAGTTAATCTTCTTTCTCTCTATACAGATAACTCTGTATAATACAAATAAAAATCAGTTTAGTGGAGTTTTTCTTTGATAATTTTTAATGAAATGTTAACAAATAAACATATGTGTATTTATTTTTTATTTTATTAAAGCCATAGGTCCAGTCCTAGAGCAGTGTAACTCCACTATATTGACTAATGGAAATCTATTTTCATTTACTAAAATGATATTTCAACAGATTGTGAATATCAAAACAATTTATTGCCAGTTCAGGGAGTATTACTATTCTCATACTGAAAATATAAGCCAACACAAGAGAATAACTTCACCTGAATTAAAATTAATGCTACATAAAAGGAAGTACAGGGCAAAAACAAAAAAAAAAACCCTAAAAAAACTAAAAAGCACGTAGAAGGAACATTTTGGGACTAAAAGCTGTGTGAATTAGAGTGAAAATAAAACACATCTTGCAATTTCCCCCAGGGCCTAGAGTTCCAGATAGGAACTGTAGAGCCATGTAAATTTATGATCATTTCTCTCCACTCTCATTATTCAGACACAGAAAGGTAAAATGCAACAGAATCTATCCTTCTTTTTCATTCCTTCAAGGTCAATAGGAGGAGATGGCTGGCTGACTGAGGAGATTACTACCAATTATTCCCCCGCCAGCTCTATTTCTTTCCCATAGCCAAAAAGACACAAGAGAARAGATGGCTCAGTCGGCTGCAAGGCRGAATCAAGTCTTTCCCTGACTGACTTTCCACTTGGCTGCAGATTCAAAATGATCCTGTTTTCCACAATGCTGGTACCAGAGAAACACACAAGAAATGCACAGTCATACACTAGACTGAATTGCAAGGCATCATATGCCCTCCACACACCGTATGGAGATCAGTGCTCTAATACATGGCTCTAGTACAAAGCTGTTCTGGATATAGTTTGCCAGCTATGCAACACTGCRCAGTGCGGCTGAGCACAGAGCACCATGAGGAGCAGTGAATGAAAACACATTATCTGCTTAAGACCATTAACCGAACTTAGGGAGCCAAAATAAGCATTTCTTCAACTGGACCAAAACTGTTGCTATTGTATTTCTCTTGGGAGAAGAAATATATGAAGTAAAACTTTGCATTTCAAGATTTAATGCAGCTTATATGTATGCTTTATGCAGGGAAAAAAATAAAAGAATTAAAAAAAAAATAAAAAGGAGAGGGATGAAGAATTCATCCAGCTGCTGTTTGAAACATCACATGGTAGGAAATAGCTTTGTAGAAACTCACTAGAATCGATCATTTCTTTTATAAACTGTGCAACTGCCTACACATACATGAAAACAATTCCGCTCCAGGAAGATCCCGTGGAAAATGCAATGCATGTTTATTACTACACTTCTCTACGTTTTGGAAGGAAGCTATTATTTTGCAGTTGGCTACCCTGAGGATCATTCAATGTTTCTGGAAATTCAAAAAAGAAGAAAAGTCTCGGAAGAACTTCCATGGAAGAACAAGTACAATTTCAAGTAAGAACATCCAAAGGCTGCTGTTATTTACACTCAGCATTTATGATCTCCCATACATGTCTAAATAGCAACAATGTTTTAAGGAGCTTCCTTAAAYATTTAAGGAGCTTCCTTACAAAAGGAAGGTGATGGTTACTCCTAGGGAAGCTACGATAACGTGCTGTTCCCCAGCCTGCCCCAAAACACGTTTGCAGTCACTGGCAGAGCGCCTGCGTTGCGCTTGATGCACTGATGCTCCATGAGAAGCACGAAGGGCACCGCAAACACTGTCCCAATTTGCCCAGCCCTGCGCTTTGCAAGTTGACAAAATACAGGCGTGGGGCAGGTCCAAGAGAGACTATCACAGGAGTCTGTGATCAACAGTATTTCTGAGGTAACGAGGTGGAAACTTATATGTCTTATGTGTCTTAACTGCTTTTATTAGTAGGCCATTTTTGTCTGACACTTCTGTTCCATGTGTAGTTTTGTACACTTGACAACATCTTTCAGAGCCTACGTGAAAAACCTCAACCTCAAACCTTCCATGTTTCACATGTACTTCTCAGT
This sequence comes from Eudromia elegans, assembly GCA_003342815.1. NCBI lineage: Eukaryota > Metazoa > Chordata > Aves > Tinamiformes > Tinamidae > Eudromia > Eudromia elegans. The sequence continues at coordinate 1,711,379 of PTEX01000046.1, read as the reverse complement.
TTCCTGACAAGGAAAGGCAGTCCTTTTTCTCTTGCACTTTTTGATTTTCATGTAAACAAAATAATCTGAAGCTGCAGAGGAATGTGTGCTGGTCAGTGCAACCTACCYGGAGATTAAAGAAATGCCAGTCACTAGAGAATCCCACTTCCAAGCAGGCACCTAGTAGCTCCATTTAAACTACAGTTGCGTGCTGACTGGCAATTGCAGTTGACCACAAGGTCCATTTAACAGCTGCTGCACAGCCCAGTTCTAAATCTTTTCTAGCCAGGTTTGTCATGGCTCCCAAGAGGAACTATTCTGCTTAGCTTCCTTTTTTATTGTACAAATGCCTATCAGCAGTTGGCATATCCTGCCTTCTACTTGCAACACATACATACACATATGCATATATGTGAGGATATATATAAGCCCACATAAATACATATATGTGTGTGTATATCTATCAACATAAACTCTTATTGGACTTGAGATTGCCCTAACTGGATTAGCACAACAACATGATTTTTAAAACAGATGTCTTGAGAACTACATCCAGCTCATGTTTAGTGTCTCTTCCAGCTGCAAGACAAGATTTGTCTGTTTTACAAGCATAGTGTGATTTGGAAATGCAGAAAGAAAAACAGGAATCTGTACTTACACAAAGGGTAAGTATGCAAGAGACGAGCAGAGGACTTGAAAGAAATGTCTGAACAGCATATTGAGTAAACCTCTGTATTCTGTGGTTTTGGGAGTGAACGTTGCATTTGACAGAGGGTGCGAGTAACTCACATTATCAAATTGTATCCTTTTGTTAATTAAACAAGTTAAACACCCCACACTCAACCAAAATGTGAAATACTGCAGAAAACAGATGTTGTTTCTCAAGAGAATCTAGCAGACGCATGAGTGTGGATAATTTCTCCATAAAGTCTGATGGGGAGAGCTACATCTTATATACTCCCTCAGCAACAGCCAATATTAGGATAAAAAACTCAAGAGGTTTATAAATAGCACTAAAACTCTGCATACACTATGTTCAATATGTTATTATTTGTTGGAATCTGGAGGCCTGGCACGGAAGAGCGACACTTAAGGCACTGGGTAATGTTTCTCAGTTTGAATTAGAGCTCTGAAAGATTGATCCACTCTCACAGAAATTTGCTTCCCTGGYGTGCATCAGTCTGTCCCAAAATTCACAAAGCTGAAAGGAAGCGCTTTCCTCCTTTCGCTGGAGCAGCCCCTTGACACCTCAGACCCTGCATGCATTTGTACGTGCTCCCAGTTGCCAGTGTTGGTTTACTGCCACCGACTGCTGGGCCCACGCGGGAAGCTGGCACCAGGGAACCACAATTCATGGCGTGGGGGAGAGACACTAAACAGTCCCACATCAGCACTGCATGAGGGAGAGGGGATTGCAGACTGTGCTGTGCTGATGTTATTACTAGGTGCTTTAAGGTCCCTGCAACTTCCCTTTCAAAACTAGACTTGGCAATGGTTCATGACAGTCCCTCCTTGCAACAGAAGCAGCAGGTACAACCATACTAATGCAAAGGCTGTTCCTGAGTAAGACATTTCAGTGCAAGGTCACTTACTGTGCCTTCAGACTGGACCCTCTACACTGCACACAAACACTCAGTGTGCAGAGAAAAGGGCACTTTGTAGGGCAGCTAGTGCACACAAAACTAGGCAGCATATCCTAAATATTCCCAGGAACTGATTATATTTTGTTCCAGAGAACCTGAAGATGTTCCCAGTCTTCTGAGATGAGGCCCTGCACGACTGCAGAAACAGCTCAAGAAAGCAGTAATTTAAAGAAGACAATACTGTTTGGCTGAATTAAAAAAAAAAAATACAGCAGCCATGGAAGAGATGAGACAAAATACACTGAAAAGAGGATCCACTTCCAAGGGACTTTCTACTACCTCTTAAGCGTAAACAAACGTCAAATTCTTACATCAGGAAAAGCATATGCAGATTTCAAGCAAATGGGGGCCTCTTTGGAAAAGTATCAACCTTTAAAAACAAACCAATAAATTCAAACTTGGAAACGGCATTAATTTCTAAAAATCTATTTTAATAACTACAAAATGCTTCAGAACATATTATCTCATTATTTTTCCTTGCCTGAAAATAACRAAGATTTATAAAAGTTGCTACAGAAAAATTAATGTTTAAGTATAAAGGGTTACTGTTAAGTTTTTATGAAGATTTGCCAAACCTGTTGACAKTCAGAGGAGGTGGGGGGAGTGAAAGTCCTATTTGCTTCTCAGGAAATCTGAACAATAACGGAGTCCTGTTCCAACTATAGCGATCATAGCAAGATATTCAACAAATTAACAAAACAAAATAATGTTTGAAACGATGATCATCTTTACCCCAGCATATGCTCTTGTATCCCTTGCAAAATTCAACTCTGTTTCACTCACACTTTGACTGTTTTCAGGTGCAGAAAGGCCATCTGGCATCAATTATTCTATTATCATTTTCTCTAACTTTAATGTTTGCACATTCTTGGCAACTGTCCTATTTTGAGGAAGTATTTACAACGGCAAAATATACAGGCATTGCTCTCCTATTATCAGCATCTGGATGGAGTTATAACAGCACTGAATATCGATTACACAATCCTGATTGAACAGCTCTCCCTATTCCCTTGCTGCCAGGTGCTCCAGTGAGGCAGAAGTTGCTTGTGCCCTGTCATGTTTTCCGAGGGACCCCACAACTTCCTTGAACAGAAGCAGTCTGAATCTGAAAGCAATCCTCAGTGCACCTTAAAGAAGGGGAAAAAACCCCAAACCCGCACATGGTTCACATCTGTCTAATATAGACTTTGGAGAGGGCTGAGGGTGCATATCCTAACGAGAATAAGGGAGGAGAGGAACTGGTCAACGCTTGGTTGGCCAAGTTCCTAGGAAAAGGGTCATTACAACACTGGTGAGATTCTGTCAGTGGTCTGTTGAGTTACCTAAGACCCAGAAGAGGCATTATCCTTGGTATTAAAAAAAAACATTTAGGCACAGATGTAATCTGTAAGAGGATGAGCAAATTTCCCCCATTAAATAAARGATATTTATGACTTACATGTATGACTGCAGTTCCTTTCAGAATAACACAAACATTTTCATCTGAGAAGTGATATTGAATGTATATTTGAAACACAAAAAACCTATTTGCCCTAGTAACAGCATAGTGGGGGTCACTATTTTAAGTTTTACTGGAAAAATAATTCAGTGTCTCTAAGGTAGCATCTGTTAGATGTCCCACTTGCTTGTACTGTCCATAATACATCAGGATGTTTCACAGGGTATTCAGAACTGCTTTCTTCCMTGAATAGTTCAATGGATAAACAAAATGCTACAAAAGGATAGCTACAAAAACCAGAGGGCTAACAGTCAGAGAGGAAAACCAGAGTTACAAATATCAGGTGACTTGTTCCAAAACACTCCCCTCCACCCAGCCCACTCAAATCCTTTTTCAGCAGTAATTGCTCCCTTGGCCAAGSTCTACATCTTGATTTCCCCTCCCTCCTCAGGCTTTTGACACAATCCCTGGCATAGGACTCCCGTGCTCTGTCTCTCATACATAATCACCCTCCACTGCCAGGACAAATTCTTCCCTCCAGCTCACTCCTGATGTCAGAGGCTCCCAGGGCTGCTCCCATTCCTGACAAGTTGCCAGTACATTGGACTGTGCTGAAAACACGCTTCTGAGAGAATAAATCTAGAGGATACTTTATAGAAAGTTATTTTATAGACATGTCATGTATTGTTTCAGCAACAGGAACGCCTCAAGTGTCTGAGGCCTGCAGGTGCATCATCATCTTGGTTTGTCCAACACTTGGACCTCCTSGTGGCCAGGACCACAGGGCATGAGCAGATCCCGTTCTGTGGACAGCACAGAGGGTTTCATGGTACTGGGGAAGGAGAGGTCTGGAGAAAAGTCCAATTTTTCCTTTGGACTTGTTCCTCATTGAGGAGATCCAGAATGGATCCAGTTTGTCTGGACATGAGGATGTTCAATTGTTAAGGTGTTAAGGCTTGGTGTGAAAAGGATGGTCTCGGTCACAAGTGCATTGCAGGACTCCACTTGTATTAAGTAAGTATTTAATACATTACGTCCCCCAAAGTTACATCAGAATGTATAGCAATCTTCTTTCACAAAGAAGCAGTAAAGAAAAAAACAGCATTACTTAGATTAGCAATTTTAAAATTATAGTCTATTGATCCACTATTTTAAGAAGTCTCTAATTGTTGTTTTTTTAAAAAAATTTCTAATTGAAAACATGTGATATTTAACTAATATTATTCAAGAAATGCTGAATAAATAAATAGCTGTAACAATTTCACTGAATGTGATGGAAACTTGGATTAGAAATAATTTTTCAGTCTTTGACATAGAACAGTACTGTTTTTTTCTCCGGTGTTTAACAAGCTCTTTTATAGCCAAATGTATTACTTATTCACTTTGAATAAAGATGTGTCCCTTTCTAGACCAAAACGCAACAACGTTATTTACAGAAAGAACCTGAAAGAAATGGAATAGAAACCTAAAATTCTGTCTAGTCTTCTTGAAAATTTTAATAACCAAACTGAGATTAAGTCAGGGTAGAAGGAATGTCACACTGAAGTGCTAGTGCTTTCGGAAGGATTGGTCTCTTTGCAAATTTTCAGAACTGAAAAAATAGCTATAAGCAGAAGAAACAAAAATTCTAGACATGGATGTATGATTTCTGTTATTCTAGTAGTGGTTTTCAAGGTTACTCTAAGGAARTACTAAAACTCTAATTTCTGCTCACTGACCTTACACCTCTGAGCAATTGTGAGTTAACACGCTGTCGGATAGATTTAATTTTCAAAGAAGAACTGGCCAAATTGTTCTGAGGTGACATTTTTTATGCTACAAACTTGCAGCTTCAATAGCTATATTCAAATACTTTAAAATATGAATTAAAGACACTAAATACATCTGGGAAGCATATGAAATAAATCTTCTTTTTCCAAAGGAGGAATAAAGGACAGGAAAAGTTAAATGATTTGCCAAATCACCAAAGCTGAGGCGATGCCTGATGATGGAACTTGAAATTGGCAAATCTGATCTTCCTCTTAGACTCATCTAATTAAAACTCAGAAAACCCAATACCTCATTATCCATTCCTTCAAACATCTTTTCTTTTTTCCCCATTACGTAAAGATTTCTTCATTCCAGTATTTTTAATGAAATAAAATCTCATGCATTTCTCACACTTTACTCTGAAGCACTCAGTTTTAACTAGTAGCAGGTCCCTTTTTTAATCACAATTTTTCTGCAGTATAACACAGTGTAACAATATTGTTCCATTAATATCCAAAAACTCGTTTACTTGTCAAGTGCTTTGTGYGGGGTATTATTTTATACAAAAAAAGATACGTAAAAAGACAAAAAAAGTAAAGCAATATTGGATTTGCAAAACCTGAGAAGTGAACCCAACTCTTCTCTGTTTGTTTTAACAATGATCTAGTAGAGGGATATCTATGAGAACTTCTTCTCAAGCATTCCAAAATAAGGAGGATGTGTACAAAATACCATTAGCACAGGAGGGAAAAAGCTCATTTGTGCACACATAGGGCAAAGCAGAAAAAGACTACAATAAAATGATAAGGGAGAAATTAAAACCCAGCTGGAATACAATATCTGCAAACCAGGCAGACTAGCAAACAGAGCCATAAGCTTTATTTATTCTTGGGGTACTCCTGGCGCCCTTGGCCAGAGCCCTTGTGGGCTCGCAGGACAAGGTGGGGCCAGCGGGGCCCGGCAGCAGAGAGGACGGCGCGGTTTTGGATGGCAACTGCTTGGTCGTAGCGCCGCCATCGAGGGCTGAGGACAGCAGGAGCTTTCSGCACCTCCTTTGCCAGGTTTGCTTGCAGAACGCCACCTTTTACGCACGCTGTATGCGGCCCATCGTAAAGCACCCGGTGCCTCGCTGCACGCGGAGCGGCCGCGGCGCTGCGCGCGCAGGGGACGCCGGCGCAGCGCGATCTGCTGACACACCGGTTATGCCTTTCGGAGCGGCCAGACGGCAGGCCGAGGCGTGCAGACCGCACGGAGCAGCGGCCCCAGCGCGCCCCAGCGCGGCCCCTCCGCCCGCGGCTGGTGCAGCCAGCCGCTCCACGGACAGAACGAGAACCGTGGAGGCCGGCGGAGTGAGCCGTGCTCCCCAGCGGGAGCTGAGGCCCAGCCCAGCRCTTACACGCCACGCTCAGCCCTTCTTCCAAACGGCTTCTCCGTATTAACTACCACCTGCATAGTGCTGATATCGACACCCCCTCTCATTCTTGCTAAATTCCCAGCCCCGGTGACGTTTCTGTGCTAATGACTTCCATATTTTAATCACAYGTGAGAAAGCATTTCCTTCTTTTGTAGCAGGATCAATGCTGACGCCTGGCAGCGTCTCTCCAGAGACCACAGAAACACTCCAAGCAAGCGCTGGCTTCCAGACTGCAGGGACACAGCTTCACACAACCTCTCAATTCCCCTCAGCAGGACAGGCACGTAAATACAGGTATAAATACAGGTCTAAGAAATTCACAAGGCTTCACATGTTATGGATATGAATTTTATGTGAACAGAGCTCCTTAAATGTTCTTGGCTTCCTCAGTAGTTCAGGCACTAGAAGAGTATTACTAAATTCAAGTACTAACAAATATGCTAAAATTGTTCCTCTGTTACAAAATTTAAAAACTGTCCAAAAAACTTTTAATTAAATGGAGAGACATAAAACAGTCAAACTGCTGAGGAAYACAAACCTAGTACCAAACTTGTCCGTGCATCAGCAATGAAGGGCAGATAATACTAACTAGCTTTGAATATACATTTTAAATCAGGAAGCCTATACAAAAGCAGCATGCAAACTGAAGTTTAAAATAAGCCTCGATAYTGTGTTTTCAGAGGGGAACGCCTAAACATTAATAGGTTGCTGTATTACAGTCTCCATAACATCCTTTAGCTTTCCAGGATTAGACAACTAATTACCTATTAAGTCAAACTTCAGCTGATAGAGATCACTTAAATGCATTTTCATTTTGGGCTGTTGCACCAGCAGTTGCTTGAATTATGGATGTCCAAGAAAGTCAAATTTCATGATTGATTGAAGTTTTTCCTTTCTCTGTGAACAGCAAGGTATTGCTCCCCCAGCTACACGGTAACTTCTGAGTTCCAACAAGCTGGCCSAAACGGCTGTTGCGTAACTAAGGATCTTCACGCTCCTGTGCATCCCCGGGGATCACCGGGGAGGGCATTAGGAGACTGGCGGAATGCTGAAAACACCAGCAGAGGGKCAGAGAGCCAGTGCTGGGAGCAGAGGTCTGTTGCAATTGCATTTACAGRCGGATGCCATACATGGGGAAGTTGGCACCTAGAAGGCATCACACTTGAACCCATTTTACTGCCACTAAGGCTACTAAAAAAAAAAATACAAAAAAGACAACTCAGCACAAGAGAAGGAAAACTGTTGACACATCCAGGGCACAGTTCCAGACAATCTGGTCGATGCTCTGTGACAAGGCTGCTTCTCATTTCCGTTCGTGAGATCTTGACCCTTGCCTATAGCTCAGGCTGGCACATGTGCGTGGTTACAGCCCCGCTGCTCGTGAAGACTCCTCCGAAAGCCTCGGCAGGCAGAACGCAGCCCTCCACACCCCCAGGCTTCCCTCCAGAGCAGCGAGGTTTGCGGAGTCGCAGCTTGCTCTGCGGCAGGGCGAGGGCTCTAATTAACCACCGAGGGCTGCCATTAACCAGCGACACCAGACTGACTCGGAGCAAGAGATGCTGCAGGCAACCCGTGGCCCCTCTCACCTCCTGCTGCCCAGTACTGTGGAGTCTCCTTCTCTGGAGATCTTCCAGACCCRCCTGGATGCCACCCTGTGCCCCGTGCTCTRGGGGTCYCTGCTGSAGCAGGGGGTTGGACTRGGKRATCTCTAGAGGTCCCTTCCAACCTCAACCACTCTGTGACCGTGTAYCTCAGTCCCTTCTCATCCAGCTTCTGGACAGCAAATTTCAAATTTGAAAATTATTGAGAATTTCMAACTGTTGAAGATAGCGATAGCTCACTGAGAAACCACCAAATAACAGAGTATAACCGCAGCGGAGCTGATTCACAGGCAGATCAGGCACCAGCATCCCTCAGGAAGGCAGGGGCAGAAACCGGCTTCAGCAATCTGATTTTAATTTGCAGACACATGTCTGTCAGAGCCCCAAATCTCATACTGTATTCCCTTCATGAYGGATACTAAACATGTGTCTGGAAAGAATTAAAGGGCAGTCGGTTGCCTTGAATTTGGGAGAATGCAAGCATTTTTCTTACTGAAGTGTCAAAAAATATTAACATAACTTTGTACTTTACAAAATGGAAAGACTCCAAAAGCAGGCAATACCTGTACTGCCTTACACTTACCACCTGTAGTGGTAAGTATAAGAATATTTAACTATAATATAATCCCATTTAAAAAAAAAGAAATCTCCCTTGTAAATGTCTTCACCATCTGGGACAAAGCTACTGCATTTTTTCATGAATAATGCCAGGAATGAAGAGTAAAGATGGTTTTTTTCTGGAATAAGAATGCCAACAGACAAGATACTAGAATATCCGTTCTGCTTACATTTTAGCCTTACCTTATTTTGGCAAGATGGGTGTGCATGTGGGTGTGTGTCCACACCAGTTTTCTCATGTTAGTTTCTATMTTTTTGAATAGGAATTAAAGAAAGTTTCTCAATCTCGTCTGTTTTGTAAAGCACGTGTAAAACATTAGGAAAAGGCATTTAAACAATTTGAAACAACTGCTGTCACTTCCTTTGCAGAAAGGTACAACAAACTGTTCTGGCTACAGGTTTCTGCCCGCAGCCCATTCCTCAGTGACACAGGGAAGCACGGAACGTGTACCATGTGTTGGTACAAACAGAAGTGCCCTCATTGCTACCAGTGTTTCTACCATGGGTGGCTTTTCCAGCCCTTACAAAGTGCAAATTTCATGGTAGAGTCATATTCCTACAAGGATATCTTGCTGGTAAAATATATTGATAAAATTCCGTATTAGYGAAGCAGCATAACCCATGTAAATGTGGCTTGCCTTTAAGATCTCCCATTCCTTAACCTATTAGCCAACGCATTAAAACTGATCCCTCGGGAATGGAAGCAAGGCTGCCCCTTGAAGAGAACAGCTATAGGACACTTGATCCTTGTGAACACAGTCATTACTGACCGAGCCCGCCTGTTGGGAAGCCTCCCGTGCATGCTGATGGGTGCCTTGCCATGGCGAAAAGGCAAGTGCTTCACAAGGAACCGCGTGGCTTTGGGTCCCAGCTTCTCCTGGTACTGCTGCGTGCCTGCAGGTCGGGTAGGAGACTGCAGAGCTGTCCGAACAGGGCTTGGGCTTCTGCTTTCTATACTGGCTCTGACTACTTCAATAACCTTCAGTATCGCTCTAGCTACCTTGTACCTTTCTTTTGTGTAATCCCTTGAAGATACTATGGCCTGTGCGCCAGCAGAGAAACATCTGAACTAATGCATCTATTTGTATAGCTGTGCCAGACATTCTTTCTCTGCTCTTCCTGTGCTCTGTGTGTAATTATATCTGTCTTTCAAAAATTCGATTAAGGGAGAGTTAATGAAAATTAATTGTATTGCTCAGACRTCAGAGAGCGGCATCACACAGATGACCTATTACAAGTTTCCGATGGAGCACTGGGAGAGCAGCAGCAAAGCACCAGGACGTCTCTTTAGTGCGCTTCRAAATATTGGAGACGGCTCCTCTGAAGCTGCTTGTAGCAAAGGCTGTGATGGAAGGGTAATGCTACCGTGCTACTGACTCCTAAATGAGACAAGAGGAAAGCACAGAAAGACAAACAAACAATCCTAAAACCTAAGTTTCTTATATGTTTTGTCATCAAAAGAACATGATTTTGGGATAGTCGAATAAGAGTAGAAAAACTAGGTTTTCTTCATTTTATGTACAGTTTCCTGCAAGTGTTTTTCTCCCTTGTAAACATAACATCTCACTTTATGATTTGGATTTACACAGTATATATTTTTTAAATACAGTATCCTCCATCTTAAAGAACTTCACAAGATAACGAGTGCAAACGGTTTAACACGTTCAGGCTTGCTCCACTTGTGGTCCCCAGCCCAGGAGCTGCCATGTGTGCTGCAGAGCTCGTGTGTGCACAGCCTCTGGGTTCTAGCACTAAAAACTGAGTCTGGGGATGCGGCCAAGCAGCTTGCAACCTTTCTGCTGACATAAAACGCAGCATGTTGCGCCGTGGATGGGACTCAGAGAAGGCAGCACGTAGACCGGGTTGACACCAGCTTGCTTTCCCAAGACTCACGGGCCAGCTATTTTAGCAGCCACAGTTCCCTTTATGGCCACAGCCTTCCAAAGCACCCAGCTGCATGGAGCCAAGTAAACAAACTGCTTTCAAACAAACACCATGCTAAACACGACCACACAGCTTTCCAGGGAAGCTGGGCCACCCTGTGGCACTTGTCCTTCCGAGACGTCGGGAGGTCTTCACTCTGCAGAACTAAATGGAAAAAGAACTACAGCAACCAACCAACAAAAAGAGCCGCCTACACAAACAAAAAGGAATTAACACAGAACATAAATGTGCCAAGTCAGTTAGAATTGCTCACGTTGCTCAAATAAGCACCACTGACCTTTATCTGCCACCCGATCAGTCAGACTAGACTGGCCCGTTTCTGTTCAGAGGAAGGGGCTGCTGCTAGCGCTGCACCGGCGCCCACCCCATCCCAGGGATCCTGACAGCTGGAAGCACTCCTGCACTTTGGGCTAACGCTTTTCACGTGCGTCAGAACAAGAGCTATGAGTACCCAGGGGGTGTGAAGGGGGCAGAGAAAACCTCGTCAGTGGATATCTCAAAAAAAAGAGACTCGGGTGATGCATTTAAACACAGTCTGTAACAGTTATGCTGTAAACAACCAATTAACCTTCTTTCAAGTGTCTTATGATCTACATACTCGTGAAATCAATTCATATGATAGCTAATGGTAGTTCATCAGGCATTATTAGGAGCATACTGGGTTTTAACACAACAACTTTTCATTTTCAACTTCCAGATAAAGCAATAGTGAATATCAACATTTCAGCTGCTGCAATAAATATTAAATCATTTTACAGCTGTTTTTTCCCCATGAACAATTTTGGGTGTAAGCAAAGAAGTTCATCTGAGTTCTAGTCTCACAGTTACAGCTTGTTTGTTCATTGTGGGTAACCAGTAACAGAATTAAATGGCCAAATCCACTACTGAGATCGTCTGGATCACGATGCAGGAAAACACAGTTAACACACATTTTATAGCTTCCAGTAATCCTCTGTGCTTCACAGACCAGTCATATGAAACTAATAGCTGACGATGAAATTGTTTATTAAGGCAGATACTTGCCAAAGTCAAGGAAGATCTGTTAGTTCAGGAAACAATCATGGAGAAAAGAAAACCTCCACTGAAATCATATTACTACTGAGACAAGAGGAAAAAAAAAAATCTTTACAGCACGATGCGAAAGCAGAAACACCCATTGGGTAGGCAGAGMGCCTGAGCTGTCTCCTCAGCAGCATATTGGGCAATATTGCCCCAAAAGGGCAGAACGGTCTCAGGACTCGGTGTGCACCCAGGACTCCCTCCCGTCTCAACTGTGCTCCACGAAGCCGTCCCAGGGCGCCCTGCCAAGGCACAGCCCAATGTCACGTGAAGCAGCCAAAGCACCCGCGGTCCTTGGGGAGCCCAAAGCTACCCGCACACTAAGACGGACCTGCCCCTGGGCCAAAGGGAAGGAGCTCACACACACACGCGGGTTCTCTGCCCTGCTAATGCCAACGCAGTAACTGTGAGACCTCCCTCGCCCTCCGTGCCGAGCGAGGCACCGTGGCCAGTGGCCCCACAGTGGCTGCAAGCTGCAGAGGATGTCACCCCAATGGGCTCTGCAGCCTGCAGGGTGCCGTGTCCCCATGCCGCTGAACAGCACCATGAGGGCACAGCGACGAACGGGTAGGGGAGTATGAGCACACAGTTTCGGAGAAGCTGGCATTCTAGAGAGACGGTTTTGGCCGTSTCCTTCCAAAACAATAATATCTCTCACTAATATCTGAGCTATCTTTATGCTATTTGACATCATTTCTTCCTCAATTCTGCATTTTGAAATCAAATTAGATTGTAGTGGTGGCTAGCTTTTCTTTTTATTATCCTATTCTTGCAGCTTACTCCATGGGCTGAAAAGTGAAGAAAGGCAAGGAAAGAAGGAAGGGAGGAGGAAAGGAGAGAAGAAAAGGAGGAGGAAAGGAAAGAAGAAAAGGAGGAAAAGGTTTCATTTCCAGTTTAGGAGAACCCTATAAACAAATTCTTGAAACCACTCCCTTAAAAGCAGATTTTTCAAAAGCAGTAAAAAGCTTTGGGTCAGTGACTAGACTATGAATGCTAATCCAAAACTGGAGCTGCCTTTGGAAACAGCCAAAACATGTGTGTCCCCATGCAGGCCTCCAGGACCACTCTCTTCATCCTCTTCTCCCTATAAAGACCCATATGCCATCCCTCTTCCAATGCTAATGCCTTGGCTTCCTTCCCAGAGCCGTGCGATACCCCCTTCCTCTCTTTAAAGATGTGACACAGACTCCAGCTGCAGCTACCCTGAGATTTGGCTTGCAGCATTTCGGTTCTTGGAACTTGCATTTTGATATACAAAGCAGTGTGTTGTTATTGCTGAACAAACGGAAGATCAAATGACAGCAGAAACAACCCACTTTCCTACAAAATATCACGAGCTTCAAATCAATGCTGCAAAGCATTTTGTAAAGGAGCACAAGAAAGGTCATAAGAGTCACGAGTGAAGATGATGGACTGGGGTTGAGGGGATAGGAGCACTGCCCTTGTCAAACTGCCCATAAAGTTTAGAAACTAAGAAATAAATAAGCTAATTAAAAAAAAAAAGGGAGGAATTTGAAAAAAAAAAATCAATAATGATCTTCAAGAAGATCTGTAACATTCAGATACCTACTCTCATTATTTTGTTCCTAATTTCCATCTACCTTCAAAAGAACTCAACCTGCATATCTCATTACTAGAATCAGCTCACCTATATCTTACTTAATCAAGGTTCAGCAACTCACAGTTTAAATTTAATTAACATACAGATACCAAAGAAATTATTTGTAGCTATTGAAAAGGCAGAATAAATTGTCTATGAAAATGCCATTGATATCCCCAAATAGACACTGCCAAAGATTTGCTTCTTGACTATGGTATACAACTACTTTGAAGGACAGCTGTCTCCTTCACTGTCATTTCAGTCCTTCCCAAMAGAAAAAAATCCACACACTTTTCCTGAAGCGACTGTCCCATGACACTCACTGCAGCACCCGCGGCAGCAGCACGTGCACAGCTGCACAACATCTGGCACACAGGTGTAGGAAACTGCATTCGCTTGCTGTCTGGCAAGTCACCGCACGTTTTCGGGAAGGATAACAAACAGTTATCAAGGAGCAAGACAGCCAGTCGTGTTGTACCCGCTGTTCAAAATTACATTTATCTTCAATGTTGCAATCTCTGGGCACTTAGGCTAAAGAGTAAATGTTGTAATTTTAAGAAAGCAGATTTCTATGGAGCACATGCATGGTCCTTCACAATCCAGCCTGGATTCTGCTTGACTTTCAAGTAGGAAACGTGCGGGGCCGCAAAGCACATTTGTCAGCTTAAACTTACACGTTAATGGCAGCGACATAACTAATGCTAATGCTACCTACAGCATCAAAGATGCACTAAAGCAAAACTCTACGAAAGAAATAAGGCTGCATGAAAGTTCACATTGAAAAGGCTGCATGAAAGTTCACATTGATCTACTACAAGCACAGTAAACACCTATGCATGAGCTCCAACATAACAGATGCAACAGCAGCCACGAAGACGCAGCAGCTCCAGCTTCCGCACAGACTAAWAAGCCACGAACACGTTCAGGATCCCTCAGCTGCTTGCACTGCACCTGCTGGTCCTTGGTGAACCACCACGACTGCACCGTCACTGCTGCCAGCGCCGGCCACGTGCTCGCTTACTGCACGGTGCAAACTCGTCTGACCGTGCAAGCACGTCAGCAAYGGCTGTGTGGTGGGCGAGCGGATACAGCACGGGCAGGACGCCAATCTGTGCCCAGTAACTCACGGAAGACACTCGTTAGGAACAGCGGTGCTGCTGGCACTGTAACTCCTGCTACCTGAACCAGGTTTACRAACAACCACCAGACTGATTTTCCAGGTCACAGCATATTAAATAGGTGATCTGCTCCAAGTGCCAATCTAGGCTTTCTTCAGCTTTTAACGTTATTCAGAAGGTCTTCCCCAGCCCCAAAAGACTCAYCACTTTACATCTCTCAGGGTTCTTGTTACTGAAATCAAACAGGACAAGAATAAACGTTAAATGGATAGCCAAGAGGACAGCAAATAACAGATGGTGATTTTGGAAGGAAGAGGGGGAGTCTAAAATAAACCAAAGCTTTCCAAATGTTTCCAGCACTGAATTGGATTAGTAACAAGAACTGATAGGTGCTCTGGCAGAGAGAAAATTGACAATAAGAAATGAAATATGGGTAGGTTATTAAAAGAGTAAGCTTTGCTGGCACCAGCGGTTTGCTGAAGTCCTAATCAAGTTTCCAAATGAAATTCCAGTTTGGAATTAAAAAGGAATGTCTGACCTATTACCAGAAGCTTTAAGGCTCATTTAATCAGCCCTCAAAACAAAAGGGTGCAGCTGACGTTGTGCAACATACATATGTTTCAGTTTACCTGTGTTTCTCCAAACTTCATCCTCCCTCCGTCTCTGGCAGCTGGAGCCAGTTAGCAAACCCCTCTCAGGGTGACACTCTAAACCAGCAGCTTAGCGGTACCCATAACTCTCTGCACAGGCCCTGTTTTCCTCCAAATTGTCACTACAGGACCAAGCCCTATAGGGAAGTTACTGGTTTTYGATTTAAAAGTAAATGCTAGGAAAATGTACTATGAAAAGAGGATCCTCTTCACCTTCCTCAAAATACCTAGAAATTAGAGCAGAGAAAGGTGCCATCGCAGCCTTCTCCAAAACAGATGAAAGGCGACTAGAAATGTTCCTTGTGCTAAACGGTACTATATATTTTGAGACATCTGTGATGGAAWCAGCAGCTGCCTTTACCTTGTACTCAGGTGCATAGCACAGTCTCTGAAAGACGAAGTAAAGAAATGGAAGAAAAATAATCTTAACTAAATCAGTCATAGGAGACAGAGCTGATATTCTGCACCATTAAGCCCTAATGCAGCAGCTGTGGTGTGGTTTCATAAAGCAGTTCAAGGACAGGTTTTGCAGCTGCTTAACCTGGATGCTCTATCATGAGACCAGGACTCGAAATGAAAGCACAAGGAATATCCTTCTATGCTGTTAAACACTTCTGCCTGGGAATCACAGAAGATTTAACTTTGAATTTTGTTAAAAGATTAATGGGGCCCTCCAAAGARTTGCAAGAAGTAGCTGCTCTCCAAATTTCAAATAACCCTTAACTATTAAGGGGTGGTTTGGTTCTAGCTACCAAGTAAAACCTTTCATTTTATGAAAATAAATSTGGAAAAAATATCAACACTCTTAGAGTTTCAAAATTTAAGACTTACGAACAGTGAGGAGCAAAGACCAGCATGCATTAATAGGAATAGATTGGAAAATCACCAATATATTCAGTGCAAAAATTAATACAACTCTTCAGTGTCAGTAAGATGAGTGGCATTTCATAAGAGTCAGAACGGAGAGCAGTATCTGAAGAGAGAGGAACTGCACTGGCAGCGAGTCAAGGACAGCAATGTATTGGCATGAACTGCCAGCAAGAATTGCAGTCCACCTTTCACAGACTAGGTAAAGAAATTACCTGACCTGTTAGTGGTGTATAAAAGTACATTTATAAAAATACATTATACTCTGTTAATGGTAACATATGCAAAACTCACATTATTTTTCCCTTTCCTTAATGCTCTGTCATTCTTAACTGTCAATTCTTCCTCACAGTTTTCCCTGCGGACGCTCCTCCCCCGCCATTTCCGCCTTCTCCCAGACATGCCCTGCTGCATTCCCTCACTCTGCTCTCACTCCGACCCCTCCCCAGCTCTCCACTCTGGCCGGGGCGCTGSGAGCTCCACTGCAGCCCACAAGGAAGGGGCCGCCTGGGGGCCAAGGCCCCGCAGCCRCACGGGCAGCCCCGGCCCGGCTGCTGCCCTCTTGTTTCCAGAGCAGATCTGGGCTGCAGACACCAGTTAAAGACCTGGGAATCCTCCTCTGATGCTGCGAGCTCGAGGTACAAAGATGCAAAGCTGTGTGCGCATGCAGGTGTATTGACCTTTCTAATATCTCTGTGCTGGTAGCAACAGTTCACAAGCTCAGGGTTAAATAGATGGGAAACATTAATCTGACACTATGTTTAAGGAAATGTTTTTGAATATATACAACAAGWTTCAACATTTCAAAGGATGTCAAGACTCATTAGCATTTCAACCCTGTCCAAGCAGCACACACTAATGACTATAGTACCAGCCTGAGGTCCAGGAACCTTCTGCTGCTTATGCTGGGCTTCCCTTCCATCCATACTACAGCGATTGTAKCATCCTTGCATCTCCTCTGTGACATTTCAAACAGTTACAGATGAAAAGTACTATGTAAGACCTGGACTATTACTGCAAATACCTCATATGATGTCATACCAAATGAGAAGAGTGGCACTGCAAATTGATTTCAAATAGTCCCCTTGGGACGAGCTAAGGATGTACACAGAGCAATAAGCATCTATGACCTGCCATCTTGTTCTTCTGCCTGCTGACAGCAGATTTTATATCAATTAGTGTATATCTACCTCAATACTTGTGTAATATATCTTACATATAGGTACTGGAAGTAACTCATAATTTAAATAATTTATTTAAAACATGTGAAGAAACAGTCCAGTCCCAGGTTATTTGTGAGAAACTTTATTTATATTTCATGAGTGCTTCAAGGCATAAACAGGCATGCTAAGAAATGAAGAAGCACACATACAATTAGGTAATTGAGTCTGAAGATTTCAGTAAATATCCACCATTTCCTGCAATTAGGCCATGGCATTATTGAGGGAAGACTCTTACTCAAAAGGATGTGTATGAGAAAGACTGAGGAACGGCTAAATATATATGTATGTATGTATGTGCTATTCAAATGAACATGAGAGTTTATTTCAGGAGAGAAAATACATATGGCTTGGAAAACCATTATCACATTTCAGTACTGGGGAGCTAAAGCAAAACTACCAATAAACAGGAGAGTCAAAACATTTAAAATCTAGCAGCTAGAAGAAGAAGGTGCCTCTGAAGATAGGATAGAAAATAATATGTGGTATAGCAAATGATACCCCAAACTGGGAAGTAAATAGAAGCCACTTGCCAGGGAAGACGTGACGAGATCTCTGTCACTGCAGGGAAGCCTGCCCAGACCAGTGGGACACACCAGGATCTTGGTATGGGAACTCTGGAGGCCACTGAATAGCCTCATTGGCTGCATGCAACTGCCTGGGGATAACAGCTGGAGCAACCAGGACGGGTTTCATTTTAAAATACAGTTACCTTCCTTCCTAGAAAACTTTGCATTAAGATTTGCTGCTCTCTAGCAACATTATTCTCCACATCTCTACAACCTATTCCTTCTCCAGAGAGGACACATGGCAACAGTATGTGGAGACAAAATGAGTACTGGAAGTTGAATAAGCCACACCAGAGAGTCAAGGGGAAAATATACCCTGTGCAGAGAAGGATTATATCAAGCATAATCGAGACAAAGTAGCCAGCAAGAGCAGAGGAAGAACGAGTTGAATTGGATGGATAAAAGCCACAAGATTTCAGCTTATAGTTTCTTCTGGAAATCTAATTAAGCAAGAAAAAAATTAACAGGTTTGACAGATTTAATAATCCTGAATCCCACCTGTTTCAAATGAAAAGAGATTTCATTGAGAGAAATGCATTGAGAGATGCATTGAAAAGTAGTGTGTGAAAATTCTTAAGCTCATAGCTGCTGACAAGTCTCCTACAAAAAACAGTTTTGTACTAAAAAGAAAAGCCTTAAGCCTTGTTAAAAGACGTGAATTGCAGACCTTGTTATTTGCAGGTGCCAGCACCTAATGTCACTTGTTGGCACAGATGCTCAGCACTCACCTCACACAGCTCATACTAGCTGCAGTGATTATTGTCAGCCTCTTGTTTTATTCTGCTTGCCTGTCTGTTTCCATCCAATGCTGATTCCCTACCTTTCACTAAATTCTCTGGGCAGGGAAATACTCTGTTCCTCTCTAAACTGTTGCTTATGATAAATGGAGTCCCAACAGGTCACTTGGGCTCCCAGGTATATCAAGAGATCCCCTATATAAAAAAGTATGAGTCCTAGATACATTAATCAGGAACAAGCATATTACAAACTCATTTTTTAAACACCACAAAAATCAATTAGATCTTGACTTGTTTTCCACATTATTTTTTGTGATCGTCTCCCCACTGGATTATAACTCCCAGTGTTTATTATAACTTATTGTGTTTGCCATTTGTAAGGAAACTATCTGCCTTTAGCAGCTGCTTTTAATATTCCCTCTATAGATTTATTTTCTGAAATTCTCACCAGAGTGAGATTCTTTGAAATTTTTTAATACATGGAGCAAAGCTAAAATGAAGTTCCTGGCAAGGCTTCTCCTGTAACTTCCATTACTGCTCACTACACAAGCCATCTATTTAGGAAAGCAGACCTAGTCACAGCATCAGATTGAGGAGAGATTCGTATCATCTTCCTCTAAATGTCTGCTGGTTTCTCCTCACTTCAGAAGTGAGCCTAGCAATTGAACATCATCTTACTGTTAAACGTGCCTTACACAAAGGGTATCTCCACACAATTTAGTCAAAATGGTTAAATGATTTTAGGTGAAGATATTTGTTCTATAGTCACTGCAAACGTACTCACACATATATATATGTATATATGCACTTTACAACTTATTCTCTGAACTTATTCATAAGAAATTCCATGAGGCTCCATACAAACTGCTTTTTCACTTGGAACAAAACAAGCGTATTGGAAGGGAAACTACTGTTCATATTAAAACAAAAATTAACAAGCTGAGAATCTTAAGCTCATTCCGTAGCAAGGGCTAAAACAGAGTTTCCAGGGGTCCCATCTGACAGGCACCTGGTGCTGCAGACTGCCGCGGGTTCTAGACAGCACGCCTGAGGTGATACCGGCAGCAACAACTGCCCGCAGCTGCCCGGCGGCTCTCTGCCAAGATCTGCAGGAGAGACAGGGAATAGTTTGGTGACTTTGGAGAACGGATTTGGGATATGTGAAATATCCTGCTGGAGCAAGCAGCACGAAGAGCATACCTTTCACACAGGACATTCCCTGGCTCCTTCCTTCCCGGGAGAAGGCAGAGGTCCTCTGGTCAATACCCCTCCCGACCCTCTGTCCTTCTGGCAAGCCCTGGGAGAAGAAAACACTGGGATCCTAATGAAAAAGGATGTAACGTTTCAGAGACAGGAAGAAAAATGTGGCCTAGAGTGATGGGGCCACCAAGTCTCCTCTTTAGAGCTGCAAAGCCCCATATTAACTCTCCTGGATTGCGTACTCCAGCTTCCTAGGCACATGGGAACACCTATGTGTCACATACCAAGTGCATTTCATCCTCACGCTCCTTTTGAGTTTTTGATCACACAGGAAAATACTGGACTTGGTTTCGTAGGCACATGTCTTTCAGCCCATGAGAGATCCCCATAAGAGCATGTATGAACGGGTTATTATATACAACTTCCTCTTGGCAAGRTCCTCCGAGCTCTGTTACATGTTCTATTTTTAATATATCTGCCACAATCTGGCTTTCCACCCTGTTTTCACAAAATCTTGACGGTGCCAGCAATACAGCTAAACCCTCCCCCCTTAAGCAAATAGATAAAAAGTATTAAATTGAAAGTAATTCTTGTTTATACTCTAAGCTGAAAAATACAATTGATTCTACTTGGCAAAAAAATAAAGCATATTTTGAATTCTATATTACAGTGACAGAAGGTCTTTTTCTGTCTTTCATCAGCCTTTGTGCTTCCAGTGCAAAAGCTTGAGAAATTTGGGAGCCTTTTTCCTTCCAAAACTTGAACACATTCTATTCTTTTCATCAAATGGACTGAAGTTAAAATTGCTTCCAGTTGCCAAAACGACTCCAAGGAAAAAAAAAAAAGGAAAAAAAGGAAAAAAAGGAAGGGTTTTGCCTGTTCTCAGAAAGAGCTCAGGGTCACCTAGCAAATTATTTCGTTTTTTTGCAACAAGGCACAATAAAATTGAACACAAGAAAAACAATATGTGTTTAAAGCAAACAAACAAACACACGTTTTCAACGCAATTCATAATCTAAACAAAATGGRAATAAGCAACACTGTCAACAGCCAGCAGACATAACCCTTGTTCAGTTACAGTGAGACTTGCCATGAACACCTTACGATCAACCTAAATACTGTTGAAAAGCAACAAGATTCATTCTTACGACCAACATTCCGCTACATTTACAAGGCAGTATTTCTTACATTAAGTGATGACTACTCCATTCTTTGCAGCCCATCTCCAGTGAAAACATTATGTATTAGGTGAAACATACAAAGTGATGGGTGGACARCTACCTTTTCAACATCAATATGCAGAAATTACAAAATATTTTCAACAAGTAAGAGATACCACCTGGTATCTTGATTCTGGTCACTGGCAAAACTAGCAGGGTGTGAGGATGTGAAGTGTGAAGCAAATATGCTTTCCTGAGACACTGATACAGGGCACACATGAGCCTGAATATTCTGTGGTAGGCTGGACTCGCGTGTGCACTTGCAAAGTAGTGAAAAGACAGAAGAGGGGAAGTACCGTTCTCAAAYAGCCACAGGGTCTGCAAGGCAGTGAGGCACTTTTGAAACCCGAATTTGGAGCTGGGCTGAAAGCCTGAGTTACAGGGTGAGAAAAGCCTGAGCACAACCTTTCCAAGAAGTGCTGGCTGAAAAAGACTTGAAGCTGCTCGCAAGGGAGCACCACTCCAAGATTTTGACAGCAYGTGCACACGCAACGATCTGTGAGAGGTAAGAGCTGCAAACAGAACGGGGAAGAAGCATCCCAGTGGTACCCCCTGTCCGTGTGATGGTTACTGTTCCGGGGGATGCATTCGCCACATTGTGAGACACACAGTACTGCTGTAACTGAGGCCTAAAAGAAAACAGCGTAACGAAATGATCTTAAATGCAAATAACAATGAAACTTAGTATATACATGCCTATCACYATGTCTCAAAAGAAGTCTTATAAATTAACCCTACTAAGACTCAGCACTGCATTTCTGTGAAGCCCCCTTTAGGGTWCAGATTGAGCACAAGAGCCTCAGTGACATCCCCAAGGCCCAAATTCTCCAGCAGCACCTTTGATACCAGCAGCAGACTGAAAATAGAGAGCCARCTGCGAACTTTAATTGGTGTTGAATTTCACGCGCTCTTGCGGATGAGATAAACGAAGMCCAAAATGAGGTCAGGAGATATATTTTCACTTACCTAAGTGAGGCTTAAAAAGGGCAGAAAAAATACAATAGTTTTCTACAGGTGACAAAATGTCGCGGTTCATTTGCTCTCAATTGACAGATTGGTTTCACTACGTGAGCAAGTAAAAAACCCAGTCTCAGCATAACCAAGTTTACTGATGAATTGCCAAATAGMAAACACATTACTCGCATTTCCTCTGCTTTTCTCATTGATTATATTCTTGATTGCAACACTGCAACCAAATGGCAAGTTCAAAAAAAACCTAATATGAGCTAATATTCAATATCACAGGCTGCTAGGGGAGTTACTAGAGAACAAATGTCTACCCCATTTCTTTAAACGCATCAACACAGCCTTCTGATAGACACAAATTAAAGAGAATGAGAAAGATTTTCTAAAGAATGTAGGGGATATAAACGACATTTCTGTGACTCTGCGTATGTTTAACAGTGGATATCTTGGCTAAATAATCTAAAACAAGTATCTTTATGCCATTTTGAATATCTGTGGAAATGAGTACCAGTGGATTTAGAGCCAAACTGTCATTTTAAAATTGCTGATATAGCCAAATGTTCTCCAATTAAAAAAAAAAAGTAAAAACCTGTAAACGACTTACAGAAGAGCCTCTGATGAATTCAGGCGGACTGTGCAGAGAAGGAAACCATGACCTGATTACCTGATTTGCACTGTTTTCCTGAAAGTGGGCACTCTGAGGTAAGTTTAGCCTCAAAGTCTTCAGAGAATTGCTAAGCTTTAAGTAGGGCAGCACAGGAAGATCTACAACTTTTTAAAAATATTTTCTTTCCAATTGCAACATCCCYACATATGACTAAATGTCTGTTCTGACGCTCTTTGTGACTCTACCTTTTCTTATTAAGCCCAGCTTCTTATGTTGCCAAMACTAGGGATGTGTGGTTATTAAACAAAGATGCCGCAGTCAGACACTCCAGCCTAAAATATCATGGAATAACAGAATTTYATCTTCAGAAAATCCTGAGTCCCTGCAGAGAAACTGTTGAGCCTACGCCAAGCTCCAAAGTTTGACATGTTATTAGAAAATGTTCTTAAAATGTTATTAAAAATATGAAGCTGGCTAAAAAGGTTTTCTCTTTTATATTAGACATTTTTGTAGGATTTCAAGCAAAGCTAAATGTCCAGCTGCCTGGCACCAATCTGAAAGTATCAAGCTCTGGTATAGCTCCTATGGTGTTGGGTCCACTACATAATTACAGAGGTAACAGTTTAAAAGGTTCAAAACAAGAAAACTTCATTAAAAGTATTAATTCAGCTTGTGCCGTAACTCCCTCTGCTTTCCTGTGGCTGTTCTGGCCTGTGTCACAGCCCAGCGGACTGGATTTAAGCCCCAGAAACACCCGAAGGAAAAGACAAGTCCTACACAGAGGCCCTGTGCACAGCAAAGCCAGGACTTCCACACTGAACCTCACATTGATTTTTACAGAGCCACCACTGTCTTCACACGCTCCTCACACTTCAGTTTGGGGACATCTAACTAAAAGGCACCCTCCAAATACAGGAAAAACTGGCAGATTATGGCTTTGGCTCCATGATAACCAAGGCCTTCCAAGCTGGGGGCTGCTGCAGCCCTGTCGGTTTTGGTTCAGAGAACTGAAAAATATTGATACAACTCTCTCTCTGACAAAAACACACCAAAACGCAGCTGTTTCATCACACACAGCACTCCAGAGGTTGTGTTCCTGTTACTAAGAAACACCCATTTTTGCATGTAACTGGTAAGGAAATAGTGAGAAGAGACAAMGGTATTTCTTGCCTTACAAGTTCGTTTGCTAGCTCAGGCCTGSTCATATGGAAAACTCAAGTGCTGAGGAGTTCAGCTCAGGCTGGAAAGCAATTTTGGGGGACCTTTGCAATGTGAGGCAGAAGGAAGCTTTAAAGAGAATTTGTACATAGTCACGTGGAACGGGTATTGACTTGAGAGAAGGCTTAGTCTTGGTGCACAACCCAAAGTACTCCTATCCAATAAAATGTGAAGATGAAAATAAAAAGATGAGTCAAGTTGCTAGCCAGGTCCATCCTGGAGAAATGGGTGTGAGGAGGCTCTTCTTACCAGAACAGACGAAAGGGTGCTCGTAGCAATGAGTCTTGGACAAAGGAAACTGTAAATTTCTTGATGATTAATTACACTGGGGAACACAAT
Source organism: Eudromia elegans (assembly GCA_003342815.1). Classification (NCBI taxonomy): domain Eukaryota; kingdom Metazoa; phylum Chordata; class Aves; order Tinamiformes; family Tinamidae; genus Eudromia; species Eudromia elegans. Next base: position 1,687,623 of record PTEX01000046.1, on the reverse strand, counting down.
TTCCTCTAGCACACAAGGCTATGTGCCTTAYTCCTCCTTTCCGTGACGGAAAGCAAAAAAATTTTGGAATAGATATTCACCAGTGAATGGGTGTCAACCTTAGGAAAGGTTGACAAGAGGATGGCAGGTGACAGCCACAGGACAGTGGCAGTACCTTTGAATACCTCAAAATGCTGCATATGTGCAAGAATGCTGGCCAGTGTTGTAACACGCTGGCAAGACTCTTTTTTTGATGGATATATCTATCCATGAGATACCTCCTGAGCTACAGGATTCCAGCACAGCACTGAGCTGGTTTTATGCAGCTCTCTCCTAAGCCATCACCAAAGGGTAATGCTTCACTCACAATACTTCACAGTTTTAGGAAGCAACCTTACAAAAAATTGATTTTATGGAAGCCAAACCATGACTGCCTATCGAAGCTGAAACACAGCATGCCACCATTTGTACTTTCTTTTTCTGTAAACAAGGACACAAGATATACCTTAGGATATTTTAGGGYGCTTAAGGGGGATGAGGAAGGAGAGAAGTAAGAGCAGCCATAAATTTCTTTTAGTGTTGTCCATAGAAGGTAGGTCAGTATACTCTGATGGAAAGGCTCTGAACTGAATTTTCACATTCTTAGACATAAAAATCTCTTTTTTTTTCAGATGAGGAAATCTTACAGACCTGCCCATTCCTCGTCAGAGTTCTTTTATGTTTGCTTCCCTGCTTATTTTTAAAGAGTGGTCAAAATTTTGCTTGTCTTACAAAGTATTAACATGAAGCAAATGTTTGACTTCTATAAAGTCTATATCACAGTGTAATAAATTGCAGGAGCTCAGTTTTTAGTTTCTCGATAAAATGTTATCTTATGAAGTATGTGCAGGATGTATTTATTTCAAAATAGAACAATTTGGAAAATGCCCTTTCTTCCCTATATAACCTTTTTATTTTTTCAACTAAGAATAGATAGATATTTTACTATGCACAAGTATAACCTATTTTTAACCTCCCATTTTCATGCAAAGTTTATGAACAAAATACTTTAAAACAGGAAATCTGAGTCCATTTCCTGTTTTAACAAGGATAATCYCTTGACCAGCAGGCACAAATATTCTGTGTTCTTTATTGTTAATTAGCATACTCTTCATCCTACATTTCACTATTAAATGAAGAAGGCAAGTTGCTAGGAACACTATTAAGTTCAAAACATCATTTACCTTATTTACCCAAAACTCAATAAAACGGTTCAGTCACAGACTTGCAGCCTCCAGCTAGGTTCCTGCTATTAGTCTTAAATCACTTTTAGAGCTGCAGTAACAATGAGCTGCCAGACTCAAATACACATCTATCTGTATCTGCTCGAGAGTTTGTCTTAATAGGCAACCTTGAAGAATTTCAGCTATTTGACCCCAATTTTAAGGAAAACTGCTGCCTAGCAAGGAATCAATACTTTCTAAAYGTGCAAATTACCATTGGAAAAATAAATTATGTGGAAGAATTTTGAAAGGCCAATGCTTTTCCTTTTTTTCCTTTTACCCTTTTTTTTTTTTCTTTTTAGTGAGCATGACACGGGCTCCAAAATAGCAGAAAACTCACACGGAGGCAGGGGATTCAGAAAAGGTAACTGGTGCTTCTTGAGCGAACGGCCGAGTCTCAAACGCTCCAGTCTGAACCACGAGGCGCTGTTTCAGAGAGAGGTTGACTGAGATGAAGAGCCCAGCAGGCTGAGCAAGCAGCACGCCGGGGCACGCAGCACTGCTCCCTTTCACAGAGGGAAGAGCAGAGAGCTGGATGCCGCACAGAGCCCCGCTGCTGCTGGCAGGCTGAAGCCCAGGGTGCCACCGAGAGCCCAGGGCAGCAGCCCAACCCACCAGAACCGTCCGGCTTGGGGAGGCCAGGCCTGGCAGCACCAGCTTCTTCAAGCAGTGACGGGTCCCAAACGAACACCTTCRTTAGGACACCAGTTAGGAGCACACCACAGGATGGGTGCATTTCCACTCAATACCACACTGCTAGGCATCGCTGCCAAAAAAACCCAAGCCATGTATCAAACCTAACAGCACTGATCCAGAACTTCTGCTGGCGTCTGCATGAATGGCACTAGGCACTTCTAGATGGTACTCCTTTCCCCATACCAAGAGCCTTGTGCAAATAAGCTAATGTGTGACGCTCAAAGAACCCTGACCACCACCCAGAGTTTCAGTTTCCCGCCTTCCTTTYGTTGCAGTTAAATCTTTCCCACCTGGAAACACAGCGCGTAGATCAGGGGCAAGGGAGTGAAACAGAGAAAACACACCCACGCTCATGGCTTGTCTCATCAGAAGAGGCAGCATCCTAACGATTCCCAGGCACCCCGAKGGCTGTGAGCAGAATGGGGCTTTCATGGAGGTGCCCCTTGGTGGCACGCGTGCTGCAGGTGATCCCAGTTTTACCTACCGACACTACTGCCACTTGCAACCCAAAGCAGGGAGTCCATCACGTCCGCTCCGCAGGTCTAAGGAGGGCAAGCCGTTAACAACCGCGCTGAAGGAAACCGTTTCTGAGCGTCATGATTTAGCCACGGTTCTAGCATCACTTAAACTTGTCCGCACCAGCCAGGTGCTACCCTTGATGAACGGATCTGCACTGCCTGAGCTGACGAGTGGAGCCAGCTAACCCTAACCGCAAACGTCTGCTGCTGCTCTCGTGATCTCGGGGTAGCGGCTTGATTAACTCCTGCCCCACCGCCCTGAGGCACGGTACCTTCCACCGAGGGGGCACGTCTGACCGCCCGGCGTGTGCAAAGGCGGGGACAAAAATGACCAGTCTGAAAAAACAGGCAATAAAAAATGTATATTCTGAGGTTTTCTGAGTTGGGCATACCAGTTACTGACTGAAGTGAGATAGGAGAGTATTCTTAACCTTGTAAATACAKATCTATTTTAAGAGAACCAYTCRGATAACCTGTTTTAWGTTAACRTGGRCAGACATTCATCACTTAAGACGAATAGCTTGAACATRATGTTACATCAGTCTAGYTGTCTTTAAAAAATSCCTGGAAAAAACAACCAAGGAAACCTCACTGGTACAAGGAAAATATGAGGCTCATTTTTTTCTTTTCTTTTTTACCTTCATTAAAGAGGTTTATTTTCAAATGTTTAGAGCCAAGCATAAACTTTTGCATAATAATTTTTCTCTAATACGCTTTAAAGCATGGTAAGACAGGGAAATATACAATATGGGCACTCTGAATACAGGGAACTGTATTTACAATAGTCTTGTGGACAATAGGTTGTGCAATGGAAGTTGTATAAGACAATCCTAGTTAATCTAAACAATAAATAGCTTATGAAYCCATAGGCTCTGTTTAATTCTGTAATAGGTTGTCTGTATAGACTGCATAGAATTTTTGAACTACCATTTAAATACATGATTTTCTATCTACTTTTCCAAGTTACACAGATGATATACACAGGCCAGCTAAACTTTACTGTTTCTGTCTCCTATTTCAGATAATCCTTACTAAYCAGCAAGGCATTTTCTATTCTCCTAGAACTACATCCATCAATTACTCCCATGACTTCTTCCTGGCCAGACTTTAGGCCATGTCATTGTTTCAACTCAAAATTTTGGAATTTCTTCAAGTCTCTCTTACCCTTGTGGCTTTTGCTTCAGTACCTTTTTCCATGTAGGTCCTGGACACATCCTTGGATCATTGCACAGCTATCTCCTCCCACTGGCACAACTCTCAGCTTAACTTCTTTTCCTTTCCAGGAATCTCCACCCTGTCAGCACTCCCATCTTCTACCCTCATCTTCTTACCACTAAAACCACGATCATCCGTAACTCTTAATTCTCTCTTGCTCCACACACCTGGGGTGTTTCCAATGACTGCCACACAGCCCTTTTGGTTATAATCCTTTCCCTCTTCTATTCAGCTAAATCATTTATTCAGGTCCTATTTTTTTTTCCTTAGCTAGGGCAATCCCCTCTGTGTAATAGAGAAAACCCCATTCCTCTTCTTTCYAACAACTGTTACGTCTAGTTTAACAAATAAAAAGGCAGCTCATCTAATACAGTATGGAATTTTATTTTCCTCTTAGCACTTTTCAGTTTGGAACTAGACAATTGCYGAACTGTAAGCTCATTCCCACAGGAGTTTAAATTCATAGCTTTTCTCTTCCCACCCTTGCTTCTCATTTCTGCTAATTTTTCTCCATTTGCTGCAGTTACCTCAACAGCAGCTGGCAAAGTCTATGAGCAGCAAGTATTTCCACCATTGCTGTCTGGAGGACTGTGCAGCAACACCAAAGAGGGTCACCACTTGCCACATCAACAGGGACTTTTCTGGACACGGGAGTGGTCAGAATGCCACCAAGCAAGGCCATATCTCTCTATAAAGAATACAAAATTGCACTGTAAGCTAGAAGCTTTGCAAGCTAGATATAAACCTCATCATCCTTTGTGTCTTCGGAAAGCGGTTCCATGTTACCTGCATCCTCACAGGGAGCTGGTAATTCACCAGGTAACAGCTGGGTAATTACCAGGTCATTATTCCCCAGTCCCATAACATCCTGCGAGCAGTGACAGGGTGACAATGTGGAGACAGCCCAGTCTCCAGCTCCGTGGGGACACAGCCAATTCACTCCAGGTGGGCTGGACACCCACCCGGGCTCAGAACCCTCGCTCTCAAAACACGTATCCCTGTTAGGCGCTCAGCCCTTGCAAAGGAAGAAATTCATTTGACGGGGTATTTTCCTTCTCAAAGCATTCATGAAAGACTCCTCTTTATTATATTCGGGTAATACTTCAGCAGGAGAGCCCTGGCTCTCACCTTTGAATGACTTGGGGCTTTAGCATTCCCATAAACCACACTGGGATATCCCGAGAATCCCTGCCCAGCGGATATAACCTCAGAACTAACTCTAGGTGTGTCCTCTGCAGGGAGCAGAAATAATACTCTTGTAAACCCAATCGCTCTTCAGATCTGTCGATATGCGTCACTTTAACAAGATTTCTGGAGGTGCTGAGGCTGCAAAGGCTCCGTGTCTTCGCCTGTAATATTAATCCATTAGAACAGAAGTGCACCTCAGGAAGAGAATAGCAGGTATTCGAAAATCCCACCGTGTTTCAAACACAGCTAAATCACTCACAACAGTAATTTAGTAAAGTGCCTATGCACAAGGACGAAAGAAGGCCAAGTTTTACTCCTAAGGCCAGTCTGTATTCTCCTTCTGCACATCACATAAAAGAAGGCTACAGAAACGTGGCTCAGCAAACGTGAGAAAGCGCTTAACTGCTATGGCGCTTTGGGTGGGGGCGGGGAAAAACACACATACCACAACAATCTAGTAACTCTCCACCCAAGCATTGCTCGAGCATGAGCTCAGCGGCTTCCTCCACGCACTCCAGCAGCCTTCCTGCCACCGCTGGGCAGCCAAGCACTGATGTCAACGTGCACCTGCGCGGGCGGCGCGGCCCCCCGGGCAGCGCCACACGGGGCTCCCATAAAAGCCGTGCCAGTGCTCATCAAACGCACCTCGCCCTTCACCGCTGATTTCCTCTGATAACGCTCCTGTCATCTTTCCTGGAAAGACTTCCCTGCTTTAAGGGAACCGGAGCCAACTATAATACAAAACAAATATTGCTCGGAGGACACGAAGACAGCATAACGCACTAAATATTTAGTTTCAAAAAACGACTGCGTATCAGTGCTGGGGGAAATACAAACCTCATTAACTTGCATGTGCTAATGACAAGGTTAAACTACAAATGCTAGTTACTGCAGATAGTTTATAAGCTTTTGGCAGGTCTAATCTCTTTCATTTGAAATGTTCTTTGGACTGAGGTTATAGAGATAATTGAAACAGAATTCTAATAACTTGGTTTCTCCACTAAAGAAATTAATGAGGATAAGTTTTTTCAGATCAAAGTGAGAGGTGCTCATCCAGCAAAAAACATGCTTTGAGACTAGATTTAGAAATTTAATTAACATCAGAATTACCACATCTACTTTAAGGAACATGTTGTCCCATATTCCAGCATCAGAAATTSTCAGCTGCAAGTTCAGATATCAAGGGTCCTCGCCCATTAATATSATCCAGCACATAGTGAAAGAAGTGGAGAAAAATATATCTTGCATTTTCCCCCCCTTTATAGCCAATCTGATCCATTGCTGTAACTGGATGCTTTTCACCACATACTGTACAGGATTTCTGTTATCCTTCTACTTACAGCACCTGCCTTCTAGCCACTTAAAGCCTTCATACTTTTATACTTGTTTTTTTGCCACAGATGTTTTCAGGCAGTTTTATTAGTAAGAGAACAGTCATGGGCAAGCCCATGATTTTGAACCAACATTTAAAATCTTCTTTCTTGTGTGGCTTAAAAAACACCACTAGGCATAGGCCCTAACTGCTGCCAGGACAGCACAAACAAATCTAGAGGTGACGAAATAGGAAAAACAAAATTCTACCAGGTATGTTTGTTTCCTAATGATTAYAAACGTCTATTCTGAAAGTAGACARAGTACAGTTCTTGCTATAAATTTAATTCCAGAAAAAAAGAATAGCATAACAAATATGTTAGGAAAACATTCATTTTCATTCATTCCATTAGGTCTTTAGAAACTATAATTCCAAAGAGTGTCGTTTTTGGTTTTTTTGGGTGAAAGAAAGGACCACCATTATCTATTGTATATACAGCTAAATGCACTTGTCACATCAGTTGTTCCAGTCCCACATTCCTGAGTGTTTGCAATATTTTCCAAACAATCATTCCCCAATGTCTGTCTATGAAGATTTTTCAGCTCTTTGGGATCTTAGGTTTATACAGGACATTTTCTACAAACTCTGCTAGAATGCTTACTACTAGAAGTATGTACCTTGCCCATCTAGTGCCTAATATGAGAAAAGCTCCTTGGCTCTACCACCCCTCACTAACAAGGTAGAACATGTTTAAGSAAACTCTCCCTGAAGAAGCATAGCTCTGTTTTCAGCTGGCAAACCAAAGTGAGAATTATTCCTTCACAGTTTTGTCAACAGTGGTCCTAAGGACAGTTCCTGTGGACACAGGAGGCTGACCTGCAGCTAGCTTACATTGAAGTGTGCAGAACATGATTGATTTGGAAAGCTCCACCCAAGAATGTGTCACCCCAACATCCCCACAGAATAGCTGCTTCATGGGTTTGAAGCAGATACGGCATAAAAAAGACACTAGAATTTCTAATGATTTCCTTTCTTCCTGYCACCAGTAGTGACGGGAAGTTGAGTCTTACACAATTTAAACAGTATGTATCACYTTGTACCTGACTGAGGTTGGACATCACTGCCTGCCCCTTGCGGTGCTGCACTTTGAGTGGATCCGCACAGATGGAAAGCACATCCACAGCACAGGGAGTCAGAGTGACACAGTTTCCTGAACTTCAGGAACCCTCCTGGTCAGAAAGTACTTCCTTCCTTGTTTCAAACACTTGATTGTTTCAGAGGGAATTCAAAACAATAGATTARAAACGTTCAGCCTTTCCCAAGCGTGCTGCTGCTCAAGGAAACTGGGCCACGCTCTGGGAAGATGAGATAACACAGGGAGAGGACTCTTTTCCGGAAATGCAATAGCTTTTGCATCCCTTCCCCAGCACCATCCCATGAATCAGCTACATGTTAGTAATAATTCATGTTACGCAGTGTCAGATATAGTTCAACTATTGTTCGAAATAACAAGATGTGCACAGTTGGCAAAAATCATAAGCTAAAGGCAGTACCACCTTCTCAGTTACTTTGATAAGGCATGTCAGCGAGGAAATATCAAGAACTTCCTCATCTGAGTCACTACTTCTAAGGAACAGGTAGTAAGAAAGAACTTTGAGTACCTCATACTTTAAATCCCTAAAAAGCACAAGAAACATACTGCTCCTGCTGTAGTTAGAAACTTGCACCCTTCCCAGAAGAACTTAACTTYACAGAACAAGCAGAGATGTTCATAAAGATGAGGAACAGATCAGGCTCATTGTATTTCACAGAAAAGCAAGCATTTTTATGGTATCTTTTTTCCTAACACAACTGCATTCATTTAACACAATACAGAGTGCTTTATACTGATGGATGAAAGATATAGTATTTAAAGATAATTATGAAACTACAGTATTTTTGTAGGCTGCAGTTGAGTAATGAAAGGAAACAGACATCAAAATAGCATTTGCTAAAGGATTAGGTTGCCTAAGTGTTTTAGGATAAATATGAAACTTTAGAAACAGTAACAATGGCCAAGAGTAACTCTCTCAGGCCTGGTAGTCAAAACTCTCATGTATGATATCAAATGCTCCTAATCCCCTTTTACTATCAACATTGAGCTACARGACTTGGCAAGAGAAAATCTTGAAAAATGAGAACTCACCTGGTTCTACAGATTATTTTGAGTGGCAGAAAGGAAATGTGCTTCGCTGTCATGACCAAAGGGAGGGGAGAGATCAAGCTGGAAGACTCTACACTCACCGTTCCTACCAAAGGGTAGATGAATCCAGCCCCAATGCTGGCCCGCACGTCACTAATTGGCAGAATGAAGCCAGTGGGAACACCCTTCCTTTCAGGCTGATGGGAGAGGGATAGGTGAGTTTTTGCCATACAAATGGGAAGATTTCCAAATCCCTGATAAAAGAGAGAAAAAAAAAAGAAAAATATTTTTAAGGTTACAAGATTACAGTAAAGACAGGATACCTTTCCACTTTGTTATCAGTATTTTCTGTATATAACAGATATAATAATAATGAACCTGTTTCTTAACACGGGCACCCACTCTCTTGCGTGATTCCTGGGCAAACAGGGATGCAATCCAGTAGGCTGGGAAGAGAGAGCTGGTACCAGAGGGAATTGCCTCTGCTGCTCAGTGCTGAGGGGATCCTTTTAATGACATTTTGAAAATACTTCCAAATACAAATAATATTTTGACAAAAAATGGACTACTGCAACAAAATGGAGTTGGAAAACACAAAGAAATGGAATATTCTACTTCAAGTATACTAAATAATTTTCTTTTCCATCCAGAAACTCAACATCATTCTTTGAGCATTTGCATTTTAGAGAAGATAGTTACACTTCTGCCTGACCAARTTGATAAAGTATACCTGGGAATTTTTCCATTTCCTAACAGAAAGGCCCCAGTCATATTTACTAGCAGAAATTGCTCCGTTTGCAGTAGATGTGCTCACTTCTCCCAATGGCTTCGAAACTGTAACATACCCCTTTCCCACATGCTTTAAAAACAGTGATCTACATCTATTATCTAATCCTTCTCACATTTARAGCCCCTTGAAAGAGACATGAACAGAAGAGAACCAAAAGATTTTGAAAGTATGAGGAGCTTTGTTATTAGAATACTCAGGGATTCACAGGCATGAGACTTTTYGAATTTGCAAATATGCATGCATTTTTGGAAGGTAGAAATGCTAAAATTGGGCACATTCGTTAGGAGCTGTCTATGCAGATGTGGAGCTACACATTTAGGGCAGTAAAGGCTATTCTTCTGCATGTCTGTCATCTCAATTTTATTTAGAGATCCAAGACAGACATCCACTTTTTGGACATCTTTTGACACCTAAATATKGTTTCATAAYTAAAAAGAAAAGATGAGAAACTCCYCASCAACCTCAGYTGCAATTTAAAGKACACCAATACCTCCAAGGCTYRAAGGAAATAAATTCTGCCTATTAATATTAAAAGGGAATATTTTGTAGTTATCCACAATGAAAGAGCCTTAGCCTAACTGAAATCTGTTTAGGGAGTAGGAAGAAAAGGATTTTGCTCCAGGAGTTGCAGGAAAATTGCAAGCTAAACACTCAAAGATACGTGCTGTCTTACAGACGATAGCTTTCAAGGTTAAACTCATTCTGTCCTATGCAGTCTAAAAGAACCCATTCGCCTTTTAGCCAAGCTGGGCTAAAAACTCCCCTCCCAGCTGAGAACCCAGGGTACAATCCAGAATGTCCCACGGCTCACATTGCCACTGGTGCTCTTACCTGCCGGCTGTAGCGATCCACTTGTGACTGAGCAGCAGGAGACAACTCTATATCCTGAGCGCCATACACCTTCTGAGCAATGATCCTTATTTTTTCAACAATAGGAAGCTGCAGATACACGAAACAACACAAGTATGAACACTGGCAAAGAAAAATTATGATCTTTTTATTCCCACAAGAGTAAGAAATTGGTTCATGAATAACAAACTCAGAGTCATTCATTCCTAGAAATAATGCTTCCTCTGCAAAGACAAACATAAGAGGTGAACACAGGAGTTTGTGTCAGGCGTACATTTTTTGTATTTCTGATTATATTTGAGAAAAAATAGAGTTTAAWGTAGTCTGTCTATTCACACTCCAGTAATAGAGAAATCACAAGGGAAACAACGGTTGCGCCCCACACTTTCCAAGAGCTAAAGCATACAATAAGTCACTAAGACTCAAGTAAAATCCCTCGCTCACATAAGAAAATTCAGGATGACATGTAAAGACATGCCACCACCCATCTTTGGAAACAAGCTGACAATACGATTACTGCAGCATAATTGGGTGGAATAATGTCACACCCCTGATTTCAGGCATTATAACAGAAGCAAATGAATAAACCCTAATGACAATTGGAGGTAACACATCATAAGTTAATTAAGTACTAAACTGAAAAGGATCCTTTAATGGCATAGATAAGCAACACGATATGAAACTTCCTCTAGGTCCATTATTACAGTACCTTCATGTCCACTGCAGTTATGAACACAGCATAAGAAATGCAAAACATCTCTGCCACGTTGCCTTTTGGGTGCCGTTTACATGCAGTTAAGGACTAACATCAAGAGCGAAAGTTCCACTCCTGGGGAAGCTGAGGCTCACATCTGTAAACCACTATCAAAACCGACGACTTTCTGCTTAAATCTCGGTAAATTCATTGAGATGGAGATGTTCATTTAGATTCAGTTTGCATTTGCCTTGACATATTTCAAACTAATTTGACAGTAACACGGTCACTGYAAACCTCCTACAGCAATGACAGTTCTAGTTTCCAAATAAAATCCAGCAGRGTTCTGGCTAGCATCAGGAGAGACTCCTTTAATGACAGCACTGGCATTCTGCTTCTCCTCAGGTTCTGCTAAATAACTTGCACGACCGAGTGCGAGCTGGATAGTGAAACTTTTTTTTTTTAAAAAACAAGGATTAGAGATACTTGTTTGGCCACCAAACACATCAAAAATGTTGTGACTTTAAATTGGGAAGAATCGCCAGCTGGCGATTCTACTCAGACMTAGGATATTCCTGAACCAGTTGTTCTTCCCACTGCCCAACCAACTAATTCGTCACCCCGCACTGTGCTGATGCAACCATTTGCTGGCCCTCCCTGTGACACTCCTGATGAAGCAAGTCMTGTCCAGACAATGCTTGTAGAGCTGCACCTTCACAAACACACAGTTTCACAGCACCTCCATTGTCTGGACAGTTACCGTGATAATGACTTTTACAAAACGTGCTGGCAATTAAAGTGTCAAAAACACCAAATATTTAATATCAGCAATAAAAAGAGCTCTCCTGCTCATTTCATTTAATCAAGGTTGTGCATGTTAGGCAGTTACATGCATTTATGTGGATAACAGGTGATATACTATAGAAATACTCAGYCACTGTAGTATAAATTTTGATATAAATTGACTTTACAGATATACAATCAAGTATTGGTACTAATGTTGAAGGAATTATGGCAAATTTGGAGAACTCATTTCAAATTCTATTTTATCTTAGGCAAATGTGTCATGAAGTACTTGGCACACTTACTACTTGTAAGTTTACACTGAACGTGACAAAGTGCTCCAGGGTCACACTGTATGAGTATCTGCTGATGCCTAAGGGAGCTTTGGTGTTGCTCCGAGAAACAGCAGGTCTTCCTAGCTCTGCTAGAGACCATGTGCATTTCAGAAATCTCACACGTKTGGAGCTAGCAAAGCCATATGTTACTTCTAAGGTAAGCAGAAACACAAACACTTGCTAAGGCTGCCTAGCACCCACACCATAGAAAGGATTATCTCCTCAGCTCAAGTATAACAAGTGCTACAGCAAAGGTCTGCAGGCTACTTTTGTAAAAACAGTACCTGTGTTGTGGTACATTTTATTATTTGATGGAGAATGATTAAACCAAGGAATCAGCACTGATGAGGAGGACAGTCTGTCATTCTCAAGACTAAATTCATTAACCAAGATGAAATCACACCAATGTTGTCATTCATGGAACAGGCTGCCCAGAGAGGTTGTGGAATCTCCTTCTCTTGAGATTTTCCAAACCCGCCTGGATRCCACCCTGTGCCCCRTGCTCTAGGGGCCCTGCTGGAGCAGGGGGTTGGACTAGATGACCTCTAGAGGTCCCTTCCAACCTCAACCATTCTGTGATTCTATCTTGCCATACTACTGCTTCCTGGCCAAGTCATAGTGTTAGGCAGGTTGTTGCTGTTTAGTGCATAATGTTCTTCCTTCTAATATTATCAACAACATGCTTTACAGCAGAAGGTAATTAAATATGACTTTCATTTATGCTAGTCTTTCTCATTTCTTTCTTTATCTCTTCCTTTAGCTCTAAAAGCAGACTGCAGATTACCATCTTCTCCAGGTGCTGTTCACATTTACCCTTGTGTCAATGGAACAGAGRGGGCAGCACCATGGTCTGTCCAGTTATTAATACCAAAGTGATTCAATTTACAACACAACTCTTGGGAAAAAGGGCTATTTTGACCCAGATCAGTTCACAGATCTGTGTTAAAATCACGCAGTGATCTGCCCAAGCCACACAAAAGTGTCATATTAGTGCTATAGAGTGTTATACTGGCGCAAAGCAAAGCCTGTATAAAAGAATGGAACAGAGATGGCCAACATTGGCCATCTAGTCATCTTAAAATGGGCGGGTGAGATGTATGCGCACAAGTTGGCTGGAGCTGCCGAAATCAGCCTTACTCCTGAAGTCAGCATCTCATGAAATTACACTTCTACACTTCAGTGAAACTGCACTGAAGTCTTTAAACATTGACTTCAGTCCCATTCTCTGTATTATTACAGGTTATTTATTGTTGCTAAACCACCTCTGTTTTAACAGAGATTTTTAAAACAGTTTAAAACTCAAGGCAGTCGCACTTTTCCTTTTTTAAAATCTTGCCCTTGCTGAAAACAATAATAAAGAATCACTGGTTGACTAAGTGAAACAGTATGTAGACATCACTCACTCCTCTTCTTGGGAATGGTGCCAAATGAAAACACATGACGGGAGTATGGCTGAAGGTGCTGYGCGAGGTGACAGAGTGCAGCACTAGAGCAAGAGCTGACTCTGCACATTCAGACTCCTACTTCTAGCTTTTCCCTTGGATAAAATAAAAACACATTTATTAAAATATCTGTGTATTGTGGTTCCAGGAGATCTGCAGCTAACAAAAGGATTCCCAAGTCTTTAGCACTCCTCTTCCTTTGTTGGCACAGGCCAAGATTTTGTGTTGTGGGGTTTTTTTAATTTGCTGAAAAGCATATTCAGTCAAGTCAAACAGTTTGTGAATCAACACCTAAGCCTGGGGCCTTGGAGTTATTTCCCATTTCCCCACCTCTGAAACCCCTGCCTCATGGAAAGAATGAGAAAACAATAAAATAAACCATAAATCCGCAGTGCTGTCATGAGTCTACGCACACACACAGGAAGAGATGAAATGGAAGAAACCAAGAAGCCTTGATACTGTGGAGAATAAAATGTCCAGACCTGTCTGCAATCCGACTGATGGCAGTGGGAGGGCAGCWAGGCTGGTGCAGCGCTGGGGAGTTTCTCTTTCATGTGGCTTCACTGTGAGCCGCTCGCTAGCAGCGGGGCGGGGGCAGTATTTTAAAGACTAGCATACCCTGGAGGGCAGCAGAGCCTGCATTTCAAGATGAGAAATGGTCTTCACCATTTATYGGGAGAGGCTTCAGGAAGGGGCGGCAGAGATAACCGCATTTATTCCTACTGCAGTAGGGCTTAAGGACCTTCCGCCGGCTGCATTCATCACTGAACTTGGTGCTCTGCGGGSAATTTCAGAACAAAAGCCTCTTGCCTCCTAGCCAAAGGAAGAGGACCAATGTTGGGCCAATGTGACAGCAGAAACATGGTGCAGAAAAATAACTCCCTCCACTTCTAAGCCATATTGAAATGAAAGAGATGACCAGCTTACAAAGAAGAGACCTTAAGTCATTTTCCTCAAAACCAGTCTCCCTAWGAGTCCTTCTTTGCCCTGCCTTCCTTCTCCTCTCCCTTGCCCCAGGGAGCCATCTCCCTCACGCCCTCTGCTCATCTTCCCATTCTCAGCGCTCACGCTTGCTGCGCGCGGCTGTGGGAGGAAGGCTGAAGGGAGGTTAATGCACCGAGAACTGCAGCTGGCCGTTTCCTCTGATGCTCCCCTTAGCCCTGAGGGGCTCTGATGGAGTTGTCCCTGATGGCTGAAGGCAGGACAAGAAGAAATGAGCCAAGTGGCAGCAGGCACCATGCAGTCATAGCACAACAGAGGCAACAGTCAAAATCAGTGGCCAGGGGGCTCGGGATTTATCTGAGTTACTCTCACGCTCCCAGCAAGGGAAGAAAATTGCCAAAGCTGCTAACTGCGAGCCGTGTTGCTCAGCCTCCCTGCCAGCGCTGGCCCCAAGCAGGTAACGCTCTCCCTGGCTCCGCGGGCACGCCAGGCAAAGCACTGCAGCTGGACCAACCTTCACAGTAGGACTTGGAGAGATTTTCATTCGCTGCGATGCTACCTCAAGGCAGAACAACAGCGAAAATAGGCATCATATGAAGAATCTGGATRCCTGGAACAAGTTTTTTACCTCCTTCCTTTTGTGACCTTCACACTCTTTMATGAAGTGTCCCCATGTAGGATTAATCAGGTCATTTGAAGCTCATCATGTCCACCYTTAAAGGGACAATGCTAAACCTTTTACTAACCATGTCTTTTGGAGGAGTAWTGTTTCCCACAAACAACTGGGGCCTGCCTTCATTCAGATGGCTGAGGAGGGCTGCTGCACTCACGAGAGAGTTCGGCACAAGAGCAGAGACCCTAAATGCTTCCTTTCTGAAAGCACAGACATTTCACTGTGCTGGATGGTAGAAGAAGAGAGGTTACTCTCCAGGCATGCACAGAACAYGGCTTCTGCTCCCCTCCCCAAGGGCAAGCACTGGAGCCAGAGAAATTTAGGAATGGGATGCGTCTGTTTCCATCCTATCCTGTCCTATCCTCCCCCCAGTTATCTAAACTTACTTTTAATAGGTCGGTCAACTTACTTTGAGTAATAGCTTTCTGCTGTAACTTCAAGACACATACTTCAAGAAAAGTGAACCTAGAAAGGAAGTCTACCCTGATAAGAGAGTTGATATTTTGATATTTTCCATATGTAGCAAGAATATATATCTAAAAAAAATAAAGTGCAGATTGCTTCATAGAGAGTTCGGGAGGCCTTTACAACAAGCCCATCCCTCCAAACACTAAAGGGAAAGACTCATTAAGAAACTGATTCAACAATAAAACAAGAGGGGTTAATATGCCATGTGGACAAAATTCCATATTAAAWCCCCGCACTAAAATACGTATTTCTGCTACTGCTAACGATCTTCTAAACTATGCTATAACCTCCAAAGCCTATCATAGAAAAAATGGAGCCTTGCTCCTGACCGCCCTTCTCACCCTGCAAGGTTCCCAAGTCGCATGCCTAATGCTGCAAGCCATACTATCTGCTTATGTCCTTTCCTTGCACTTTTAAAATAACAATGCTAGAATTATTTGTCAGAGGTCACTACTTGTATTTGACCCATGAAAGGATGTTGACCTTTTATACACACGCACTCCCAAAATCATATATGCAGCTATTTCTCATAAAAGACACTGTTTCAAGACATGCTTGAAATTTATCCTGCTCTCAGCTATTGAAAAATATATGCATCTAATGCTGCTTGTCAAACTGCTAGAATCAAAAAGGAATAAAAAAAAATGTTACAAGCATCGGCTGCTGGGATAAAAACAAAAGCTTGCCTGCTTACAGAAATAGATTAGGAGAACCCGAGAGGCAAGCCAAGAGTGCAACTGTGCAACGCAGTGCACTGCGCCATAGAGCGGCACCTGAGGGAGCTTAAACAGGCCCACTGAGGTGCCTTATGGAACATAATCACATTGGCAGAGCCACCTAGTTAGGCTAGCACGCCCTGATCCTCATCAGGACCACCTAGCTCAGTCCTGAGACAACCGTGCTGGGGCAGTGCCCAAATCTGCTCAATCAGCTCATGCGTGGATATCCAGGGACAGCACAGTGCAAACGCTTAAACAAAACAAGAYTGTGATGTGCAGCTTTTTACCAATATCTGACAGACCAGTCCATGTAGAAAAGACTGTTTCCTGTTCTTCTCACATTACATGCATTTGTAAACACCTTTCAAAGGACTCTCTGTTTTCCAAGATACAGGCATGTGGAAAGTACGCAAGCATTGTGGAGGGTAAAAGAGTAAAACCTGATGAAGGTTTCCAGACAGAGTAAAAATATCATACATATAGAGATGGATTAAAAGGAAAACTAGAATAAACTTGGAAAGACATATGAATTAAGTGGTAGTTSTCTTTTGTAGGCTATTTCCTCCTTCAATCTTTCAAGAGAGAGAAGGAAAAAAAAGAAGGAAAAGAAAAAGAAAAAAAACCCAGCACACCTCATCAAGTTTGAGGAAAGCAGGACTTAAAACATTCAAGCAACCAGACAAACGTGGAAATCCCTGGAAAGATGATGAACGGCTCTACATCATTTTACTCATGTCTCCTTTAGGTAGACTGACATGGGGAAAACACCTGTCTGTTTTCATTTTATTGTCTCTTCTCTTGCTTTAGTTTTATATCATAGCTATTCCTTGGAGCAGTAGGTTTCCTTCTTCTAAACTGCCACATCAMAACATCCTACTGCACCTCGAGTACCTGGCCAGGCTCAGTGGAAAGGACTGCCTTTGTTCATGTCTCGGCGAGGATAGTGACCAAAGAACCAACCACACTCTCCAAGTGACAGCACTGCTATTTCACCCTCCTGCCTCCAATTGCTTCAGTCCTCACACTTGCAGAGTAAGAACAAAGCGGAAACTTTAAGTTTACATTTCACTGTTTTTGTTGGCATAAGTTAACATTTTTACAATTTTTTTTTTATGTTTTTATATTATTTTATATTATTTTATATTTATATTTTATTATTTATATTATTTTTATTTATTTATATTATTTTGAGTGTATAACATTTGCGTTAAGTTACAGGATATTAAGGTGATGTAAAGATATCCCCAGTGCAAGAGGGATGTGGGGCTGCTAGAGAGGGTCCAGTGCAGGGCTACGAGGATGATTAAGGGCCTGGAACATCTGTCCTATGAGCAAAGGCTGAGAGAACTGGGCCTGTTCAGCCTGGAGAAGAGAAGATTGAGAGGGGACCTGATTAATGTATATAAATATCTCAAGACAGGGAGTGAGGAGGAGGGGGCTGGCCTCTTCTCAGTGGTGGCCAGTGATAGAACTAGAGGAAACAGCCACAAATTGAGGCACCAAAAGTTCCACAGGAACTTGCGAAGGAATTTCTTAACAGTGAGGGTGACAGAGCMCTGGAACAGGCTGCCCAGAGAGGTGGTGGAGTCTCCTTCTCTGGAGATCTTCCAAACTCACTTGGACATCACCCTGTGCCACATGCTCTAGGAGACCCTGCGTGTGCAGGGGGGTTGGACTAGATGACCCCTAGAGGTCCCTTCCAACCCTAGCCATTCTATGATTCTGTGATTCCCACTGTGCTAAGATCATGCTGCTTATGCAGTGCAGCTCAGGAAAAAGTGCTTGGGAAAGACATTAAAGCAGAAATCAGTCTCATTTTCTTCCTCCACAGAGGCATTGTAAACCCCCTACCAATCCTTTCTATTCATTCATTGCACAAGACTGCTAATTATACAGAGTACAGTAATATCAGAGCTTAAATATGGGATTTATCGAGCTTTAATATGCTATCTCTGTAACGCAAATATCCTTTGGGGATGGATGATTACTAAAGACATTTCTGAGAGAAACTTTTTTTTTCCATTTTATTATGCAAAAAGCGTAAAATGATACCAGGGCATCTCATTAGAGAAGCTCAGAAAATTAGATGCATTCTTCATTGTTTGGCTGTAAAAACGTTACATGGGCAAAAAGCCCTGGAAAGATGCCGCAGCACTTCTATTCCCAAGGTTATTCCCAAGGTATTTCCATCTATTCTGTGAAGGCAATGCGTAATGCTAATAGGAGTTCGATGGATTACTGTCATTTGGAAAAATGGTGGGGAAGGTGGAAAAAAGAAATAAAAYGGGAGCAATAGAAATGAGGTACATCTCAGGCAGGAGATAGAGAGGGAGAGACAACAGTCGGGCTTATCTACCTCAGGCTGAACTTTTATCTAGCAAGAATAATCAAAACAGGCACTTCCAGAAAGAAAAGAAAATAATTGTTACAAACATTTTCTTTAAAAAAAAAAACCAAAACACACCAAAAAACCTCAAAAAAATCCCTTAGGGAGTACTGTCAACTGAGGCACAGAATCTGAAATTGGGCCAGGGCTTCCTAGGTGCCAGAAA
This sequence comes from Eudromia elegans, assembly GCA_003342815.1. Lineage (NCBI taxonomy): Eukaryota > Metazoa > Chordata > Aves > Tinamiformes > Tinamidae > Eudromia > Eudromia elegans. Next base: position 1,669,024 of record PTEX01000046.1, on the reverse strand, counting down.
TGTCTATTTTACTGCCCAAATTTGAACTCAATAAGATTTGTATAGTCTGAAAGACCTTGGGAAACCAATTGCATGGCCTTCTTGGCAATTCATCCCTCCAAATGTCCTGTCTGCACTAGCACCTTTGCTTTCAGACGTCTTTTCTGCAGGTTGCTCTTCTGAACAGGCTCTCCTTGCTGTGATGTTACCTTGCAGACAACTGCAGTGACAAAGCCGCTAAAACCTGGGGACAAAAGTCACCTTCTCCGGCAGAGTGGGGATCAAAACTTGGCACCAACCCATCCTTTGTTAGAATATCTGGCTAGCAGATAAGCAAAGTGACCAGAGAGACCAGGCAGGGATCAGAGGAACGATGTGAGGTGGAGAAACCCACGTAACGCAGTCAGTGAAAAGGAGTCCCCTCCTTGTGGACACCATCCAATGCAGAGGATAAGGCCACTCTCTCTGCTGTGAAACCCACCAAGATGAGTTAACTCTCTCCTCAGAAAGCCTTGCAAAGTGTACAGGAATGCAGGACTCACTGTGAGATGCAGGTGGAGGAGATGCATTTTGTGTCTATGTAAATAAAACTTATGGGAAGTTTTAAGGTGATTCTGAGAACAAGCGAGACTTACTAGGAGGTGTTTAGAGGAAGGACCAAAGGTAGGAAAAGGAAGGGATCAGGATGGTTTGTGGGGGAAAGAGAACAGGATCTACAGGGCAAACAAGAAGAAAGCGCTGATCAAGTAAAAGGGGCAAGTTTGTCCTGGGTGTCTGTGTGTGACCACCAGCAAACTCCGAGCCAGACGAGCTGCTGAAAAGGAGACCTCAGTAAAAAGGAGTCCTCAGGGACACTGTGACCTGCAGGGGTTGCTTGGTCCTGCTGCCAGCAGCCGGCGCAGGGCAGGGGCTGCTCCTGGTGCAGCCTGAGGGCCTGCGGCCAGCAGCTGGAGGGACCCATATGCTGCATGTGCACCTTACACTAGCAGACCTCAGCGCCCATCAGGAGGAGAGGAGGGACAGGATGGGGCCAATGTGCCCCATTAAATGCATGTGCACTTTAGATGACTGTCAGGACAAACTTCTTGATCGTGAGATATCAGAGAGAACGCCCTCTAAAAAACTTGTGGATGCTCCCCAACAGATATACTTTTATGTTAAACAAGAAAGCATCAGAAATATGATTCAGTGAAAAGAGTATCTGGCACTCTCAGCAAGTATTCTACACTACTGATTAGATAAGTCACAGAGATTGTGCTTCGTCTTCAACTTTTGTGATTTCAGGCCAAGYCAAGCCTTCCAAGGGGCTGTTGAAACATTCTTCTTGTTTTAAATCCAACACTGATGCAGCATGCAGTCACAAAAAAAAAGAAAGAAAAAATCTTACCTCCAAGTTATATAGATATTTGAAACTGTTTTTCTGACTGGCTGCCTTTWCCACAGCTTGAGCTAATTTCACTGCTCCTCTACCACCAGCCGACCAGTGAKTGCAGGGTACAGCATCAAACGCTCCGGATCGCTTTGCAGTCTCACAGACCAAATCAACCTCGGCAGGAGAGTCGGTTCTGCCAACCAAACAACTCTGTGTCATAATCTTATTTAATTAGCTCTCTTTTATAACCTTACATGCTTAACCTTATTCTACATATGCAGTTAGAAGGCAAGTGTATTTAGAAATTGTGGTGTATTTAGAAATACACATAGTACTTTGATGCTCAACACAAATATTCATGACTTTCATAATTCTATAATTTTTATAACTAATGAACATGACATTAATACTTCCATAACATTATATATCTKCTCTGTTATTAAAAGCTTAAGGAGCAGTGAAAGATTTAGACATCTTTATATTCACGATGAACAACAGAAACTCTTTAATAGTTCTTTTCTTCATGCCAAAACCACTTACATTAAAGAAAATAAGAAAAGACAAAGTTTGAAGTGTAATATTAAACAATAGCTTTCTGAATGCAGTAATATATTCAGGTCTTAATTTAAATTTAAACAATCTAAAGTCACTCCATATTTATTCAAAACCCTCTGTCCCCACTGATCAGCTTTATACATACAGATTGGAGACAGAGCAGTAATGCAGGTAGCAGATCTATGCCTCCTGCTTAAACTGTGGATTTACTCTTGCAAGYAATGGAAGAATAGACCTACTTGAAGACATTTAGAGCAACCACAACAGGAACTCCAAACAGCTGAGCAATTTGAATCTGTTTCTGTAGATTACAGCAGCCATCAGCTACCAGCTGGAGGTTCTGTGCAATTAAACAGAAATGAATGAAAATAGTAAGATGCATCAGCTCATATCCAGCCAAAGAATTTTCTACAAAGTAAACTGAACATAAACAGGACTGATCCTGACAGTTATAGGCAAATAAAATGTTTCCAGACAAAACATTTTTGTGCTTATCCTATTAATTCTTACTTTAATTAATAAGCAACAGACTTAAGTGACTAAGCAGTGCCCAAAACTTGTACACGAACAGACTGCCAGACTAATCCTTTCTGTGACATGAGAAGACAGTTCAGCTGATGATCATCTGCCAGTAAATACAAAGGATGCCAAAAAGCGTCTATGGGATGGTTTGCAAAAAGCAGTCGGCCTTGTTGCCTGCCCTTTTCCTCCTGCTCTGACCAGCAGATGCCCCAAAGAAGATACCTAGGGGTGCAACAGAGATGTGCTGCCAAAAGCAGTCACTACCAGATGGGTGGTGGATCGTTTTTCCTTCGTAGCTACTCTGGTCACCTTGTTGCGACCAACCCCTGTGATCAATCCTACTCCTCAGCAAAGCGGTCGGGCAAGAAGCAGAGCTGTCCCCTCACCCTCTGGCCAGGCTGCCGTGCAGGAGGAAGGCACTCAAATCGGGCGCCCTTGTGCAGCACCACACGACCACGGGGACAGCTCCAACCAAAGCTCAGCCTAGCCACAAATGCCCGTACACATCCCATGACTTCAGTAAGACTGAGTCCACAGAGGCTGGGCTTTTAAGACTTACACACTCGGGCRGTTTCAAAACCTTGAGGATATCATACAGTGTAAACACTCACTGAGGTCAGGAGTACGTAAATATGTACACATCTGTAAACTCACAACTTAGGAAAGTTACTGCCTGTGAGCTTCTCAAGGTACTACTGGCTTAAGTATTGCTGGCTTTGAGCTTTCCATTGCCCATGGAAAATACAGCAATTTTCCTATGATGGCACAGGAGTGACATATAGCAAAGGCACAAAACCCTTACTGCACCCTTTCTGTCTAAACCTTCTGAAACTAGGTTAACTTCAAGATGTGCATTATATGCACAAGATATTAAATGCACAAATAACCGTGCAAATACATTGATGTCTCCTGTCACAATTAGTGTCTCTKTCTCTCTTTCTTGCCAACTTTACAAATTACAGGAGAGGGATGGGGCTTGGCATACAGGTATGTTAAACGCACAACCTAGTGTGCGTGTATATCCCAGACAAAACCCCATTAGGAGATTTTGTTACTTGCTCTTTCACCTTACACTGCATAGTCCTTGTCTCTACTGCAACAAAACACACATCCTTAGGCAGACAAAAYCTAGGAACTTAGATGGCTAATTAGAGGTGTGTTCAATTTGAAGGAGATCAGGTTGCAAAACTGTCAGAAACTGGAGTGGAGSGCAGCAGCCAGAGCACAAGTAGCCGGTCATACTACCAGATTTTGTCTATAATGCAGAGACAAGGAAAACKTAAAGAATCCAGTCTTGTTTGAGGTGTGACACCCAGTGCCAGTCATGAAGCACAAACAGATTAAACCTGCTGCTTAATGAACAGGTTAAGCTGTCATTAATTTCAAAGAGTGTCATTCCTTCTCCCAGCCACCTCAGATGCCAATTTTGACCTCTGCACTGCTCTGCCCTTGTGCCAGAAATCCCAGAAATGCTTTTGAGAGGCCATGTGATGGACTGAAATGAAGAGATGACCAGTCGGAAAGCTCGGTGGCCCTGGAAAATTTGCTGAAAAATATATATTTTCAGTTGATTCAGATCCTTGGTCCAATCTARCATTCAATCACAGTCACAGCAGAGATAACACCAAGTGGCTGGGGAGAGGCGCACTGGCTTTACCTATGGGCAAAGCCTGTACTGAATGCCAGCACTGGAGCGTGCTACTGTCACCCCTGAGGCCATACACTATTTGTGCAGTGCAATGAGGAGTTGTTATGCTCCATACACCACATCATTTTGCCCTTTTTCCCTCAATTTTCATAATAATTCTRCTTACCTCTTCTGTGTATTCTTTCTTAAGAGGGGCACCAGCAGTTACCTGGAATAATAAACAGTCATAATTACTGTAGAATTAAAAACATTTTTCCACTTTCTGTTAATCAGTGCACAGAAAATGATAGCTTGACCACAACTTCTGTTTTATTACTAATTACATTAGAAATTTGCAATTATATTGCAAATACAGATACTTTTACATTTGCAAATGCATTATGAATTATAGTTACATTACAAAATTTCCAATTTTACCAAAAATTATGCACAAGGTGAATATCAGCATTTCCGTTTTCTTTGGGGAGCAAGATACATGCAGCAACTCAGAAGCTACTGGCAATAAGTTTATATTTCAAGAGTAAAATGACTATGTAAGACTAAGACGTAAAAAAACTACACCATTTTTGCATTTCTTAAAGAAAAGATACTGTATTTGAAATCCAGTCTGGCTATTTTAGTATATGAATGTGTTACTGTGACCAAAACACAACTACAGAAGATTAAGCTGATTTGTTTCTCTAACTTGGATACTAAATTAAATTATATTTTCTGAATCTTAGAATCTTCTGACTACTTAGATTCTGAGTACTGAATCTAAGTATTAGATTAGTTCTGAATCTAATACTTAGCCACAGTAGTATGAGAATCAGAAAACACACATTTTATAGGGTAAAGTAGGCTKAGCAAACCAGACACAGAGGAAAACTGCAGTATATCCAGAACATTTCCATACACATTTGACATAGGTCGCTCTTCAGGGTATATCCACAAGCCTGAAGCGAACGCCTACAAATACTTAGTTCAGGACAAGTTTAAGTCAGGGAAGGAACGGAGATGGTATAATGTTATTTAAGCAATCTGTTCTCTGTTACCAGTTTGTGTATTTTGGCATTATGTGAAAAAACAGACAAAAAAGTTGAAGGAAAGTTTGCAGAGTGGAAAAGGAGGGAGCTGTGAACTTATCTTCTTTGGACAAGTTAACTAAATTTGACAAATATAAAATCTAGATTATGCGAAATGAACAAAGTGATCTGTATGTAACAGTTTCCTGTAAGATAATTTCAGTCTTTAGAAGGTAAGCTTTAATGCAGTTTCACATTAAAAAAAGACATATATATTTTTGTTGTTAACTGTTCTATCTTTAATTCAATACAGGATGTAAGTGGTAGATAGTATATGATAGAGTTCTCTATCACAAACAAGAGTAGTTTAAGCTGCTTTTAGGACTTAGAAAGTCTTCTTTTCACTTACAAAGATCTCTATTTTTATTTAAATAGAAAGTTAAATTTAAACAGCTAATTGGAAAAGATTTGGATGCTGCCACCGTAGATGTATGTGGCGACAAAACTTGCACCTTCTCATATGCTTAACAGTGAGACAGTAGGTCAAAGATGATRGAAAGTAACCCCAGGCAGATGGGTGAGGGAAAACACTTAGCACAGATAATCAGAAAAGCATCAGCATCTTGGGTCTCCTGTAACTGCTTGAGGGACTGCATGCCATGAATTCACCTTTCTGGAAAGCACAACGCTGAAAAGACACAAAGCATCACCCGGGTACTACACTGATTCTCCAAGGACCAAACAGTGTTGGTCTTGGTCACTTTTGTAGATAACCCTCCTGTAGCTGAAGTATCTGGTACTCCACATGCCTGTGTGATGCCTCGTGGGTCAAATTAAAACTTGATCCTTCTAAAGACTGATCAGACAGAGAGATAGCTCTGAAGAAACATGCAAGTCCTGTTTTGGCAAGACTAACTAGTGACACATATGACAATAAATCAGTCTTGAAAATGTATTTAAGAATACCATTTTTAAAAAGTGTCATTAGAAGTGGGCTAAAATGACAGAAAGCTCTGTAATTATACTAACCAGTCAGAAAGCTGATAAAGGAGAAGCTCAGCTTTTGGTGCATTCCAAAATGTTGTGGCTGAGGGAACAGCTGCTTTTTCACCCAATGAGACTGTTCCCTTGGAAGCACCATCCTCTTGCATGCTGCTGGGCAGAAAAAAAAGCTGCTTCTAGGGTTTTAGTGTCTGCTTGGCTAGCGGAATGCTAGTCTAATTCAATGATTGGGGAGCACTTCTAGGATCAGTAATATGTGCAAGTCTCCTAGCCTGAAGAGCAAGAAATGACAGACCAGTGACCTCGATACTTGCCCAGTTGTATCAGTAACCTCATCATCCCTGAGGGAATTAACCTGAGCAGATTAAAAGRACTGAAGGAGTTCCCAGTATTGCAATGAAAGAAATCTCAGAACCTTCACTAAGTTCCCTACCTCCACTCAAGTACCGCAACCTGGACTCTCTTCCTCGGTGGGAATGCTTCCCAGCTTATGACAGCTTTAGTGCACTTATAAACACTATTCCAAGCTGGGAGGAAAAGAATATTATATTTTATAGCATTTTTTCCTGCAAACAAACTTCTCTTTCAGTGAAGTTTAGTATTTCTTCAGAGCTCTTTCATTTGTGCCTTTCCATTCTTGCCCTGCCTTTGGAGCTGATAGCTATACAGTAATTCAGGGAGGACATCTGACTATTGCTGCATGATCTTTTCTCACTATTTCTTAAACCAGGATATTTTACTCATTTCAAACATCAGCAACAATTTTGTTCTTCCCAAAAGGTGCAAAAACTTACATTTGGCCCACCTCCATGCATCTTCAAAGCCCTCACTGTAGCAACAAGCACARCCACGCTGGGAACCAAGCCAGAGGCTCTGCATTTGATGTTGAAGAATTTCTCCATCCCGATGTCAGCACCAAAGCCAGCTTCAGTTACTGTTAAACATTAGAAAAAAAAAAAAAAACCCACATAAAATATGCTTTCAGTTAAACACTAGGGGATACTTTTACTTTAGCATACAGTGCACCTAAATATACATCAGCACTCAGTTCTGAATGAACTTTCAAACAGAGTTCTATTTACATTTCTGAGTCTCATTTAAAAAAAAAGAAAAGATTCCCAACTGAGGAATAAATCCTCCTACTCTTGATAAGTACAACCACTGCGTGGTCACATGTGGGGAAAAACAAGCAACRCAAATTAATCTGAATTACCAGTACTGTACAAGCATCCGGTCCTCTAAAATAATTATTTCTATAAAATTACACTTACAAAATATAATTACACATTAAAAAAATGTTTAAAAACTCTTACTCATACAAAAACTCATTGTACTATACGTTTTTTCTTGATTTCACTCAAAATGTTCTTTCATCACTACTAATGGACCTAAACTTTCCTAAGATTACAGATATTTTTACTCGCCTCTTTCTTTTCTGGTGTAGATGCTTATTTGCAAACATAAAACAATATTTATAATGCTGTCCTAATGTTGAAAATAATGTATTCTATAAGAAGACTTTGCAGCAAGGAATTATCAGACATTAGTGTACAAGGACTCAAAAAAAACACGCGCAACTACAATGTGCCTGTCAATGCACTCTTAGTAAAGTCACAAGTAGAAGATTATCTGCACAGTGCTGAAGAGACTGTCCTCATTTAAATTTGCTCCAATTTGCTGTATATCAATTATTTCAGCTGTCTGTTTTAAGTTCTAATTCAGGAAGGCTGAGAATTTTTTTATCTTATTAGATGAACACAAGCACATGGCCTTCCAGAAATTCAACAGATTAAATCTCCCGTTGGCTGAAAGCATGTCGATAYAAGTACTTCCCATCCAAGCACACTATTCCTACATGTGTGAGTGTGTGTGCACACATCTCCCTGTTCCAGAGGTGTCTCCATAACATCAATCAACTTGCAAAGATGTGTAAATTTACCCCTCGCTCTCCCCCTTTGCCAGCAGCTGACCCCGGTGCCTCGATGGGGGCTTGCAAAGTGTCAGTGAACCACCTGGGGTCTTGGAGAGCTTTGTGGGGATGGGGGCATTGCTGGAGGTGCCACTTGGAGTCGAGCTCTGCCACGTTGGGGAAGCTCCRTCCCGCGGGCGTGTTCGGAAGCCCCGGGCAGGCCCTGCGTGCTTGCTCTGCTGCCCCGGCCCATTCCCAGCCCTTGGACCAGCCCCACGATGCTTCAGTGCCAGAGGAAACGGCCGTGGGGCTGGGGAGGACGCACGGCCAAGCACAGGGCGGCGAGGCAGAGAGCAGACACCTCTCGGAGCAGCAACCCGGCGACTGTCCTCGTTAGCATGCCCTGAATCCACTGTAATGAGGATACTAGCTCCTTCTGAATAGCCCTAAGAAAAACAGACATTTTGAACATGGAACCCCCCAAAAAAAGAAAAAGAAGTTTACCCAAACACAATATTTCACAAGAACAAAGCTGTTGGGAACATAAGTCGTATTAGAAGCAGAGCCAACGATCACATTTCCAGTAACYCCCTCCTTCTTCTCCAGTCTTTCATGTGGCACAGCATGATTAATGAGAACTCTGAGTCAAGAATATAGAACGATGATCAATCTTTAATATAAACAACAGATAAACTACCAAGTACTTGAGAGGGTGGGAAAATAATTTGTCTCTTTTGGAGATTGCCATCGTGTATACATAGCAGTCTCCTAACTGGTTTCCAAACAAAGTTTCCAGGGAATTAATACTTTCCATGCCAAGCCTTTTAACGGGTCATTTTTTTCTAAAGAAGTGGGATGCCCCTTTCTGTGCTCTCCAGTGTGAGGAAAGCCGGGACTGCAGGCTTCCAGTGAGCAAGGGAACAGTTCTCACAGCACCTCAGGGCTCCCAGGAAGGTGCTAGACCCCTTTTATGTGGCAAGAATGAGCTGCAAAGCCAGAGCAAAGGCCCAGGAAAGGTGCCCAGGGGCACTCATCTGTCTGGCTCTGCATATTCTTCTTCTTACTCTCCATAACGCTTTCACTTGATATGGAGGGAAAACACTGATGTACCCAAACCTGACATATGCAAATAACCTGAATCCTATACCAACATCAGGATGTACACCCCATATCAATATTTAAATATGAACACTACAGCTCACAGAATGAGATTTCGTAATTAAAAGTGAAGGAAACAGAGAGAGGCACGCCAGAACTTTCACCGGTGCAAGGAAGGACGCAGGATGTAGTGTAAAAGCTGCCTGGATGGAAGCTACCAACTCCATTTTATTTCCTCCGAGGAGTAGCGAGAAGGTACAGCAATATACCCAACCATTGTATTTTAAAATCTTTGTGCTTAAACACTTAATAGGAATGCTTTTGGATTGTCTCCTGCTTCCAAATTAGAATGAGCAAAACACAATTCCAAAGACGCAATGAAAAACAAATACAGAGACTGGATGGGCAGGAGAGTCTACACTTACAGATTAACCAGATAAAACGGTTAGCTGCTTTAAATGAAACAGCAGAAATTGCACGTAACAATTCATACCTAACACAGTTACCATTTCCAGTATATGATTCACCAGCAAAATGTGATTACTGATTACAAGGAGGATTACCGCAGCAAACCCAGTCCCATGCATGCTGTGAATTCCCCATGCCTTTTTTGCACTGACAAAACCAGGCAGTGACCTACACAGCAACTAAAAGAGGATTTTCCAGGCATAATTTTGAGCCAGTATGGCACTCTGAGCTGGCTCCCTGCACCGTCATAGAAAGGGCAAACCTAATTCTACAAATATAYTTGCTGTTTAAATTTTGTGCTTCTATTTTATGTCCTAGAGTATTGTAAGAAGAATTAGAACGCTGATTAAATATTAAAATTACATAAATCAGYACTGTACTACATTATTTTTAATAATGTCCCAAGGACATCTAGCAATTAATATGCACATATATATCAAAAGTAAGCTCAGTCAGATTTCTCAAAAAATTCCAAGCAATTTCTTCTCATAAAAGATCCACCTGAGAGTCAGGAAGATCCAGGTTCATTTTGATACATCAGGGYTAGGCAAGGAATCATGTTTCAAATCAACATTAGACAAAGTACACTGAATTACTATAGAGCGTTCAACAGGTCACCTAATTTACCTTCTACGTCACTCAGTTCAGCTCCCAAATAGCCAATAAACCACAGCTTTAGTTCAGCATAACAAACTAAAATGTCCAGGCTAGGTACAAAAGGGATAGTAAGAGCTCATTAGGCATATGGAAACAGGCAAAAGAGATGATGAGARGTCTGTCAGGTCATATAAAGTCAGAGAAGGAATTTCCTTTCTGTTCAATAGRTGCCATTTGCTGAAGTCCCTAATTCCAGCCTGGCGTTCAGGCGGACGAACAAATCACTCTGATGGTTTTGTTTCTCCTTTATAATTACCACAACCTCCTCGTCATGGAATTACTGCCCTGCCARGCACATCTGGGAATATTTTATCATCCATGCATCACCATAGCTTAAATAGTCATGGTTTAAGCAGCTAATCAGATTTCACAGTCATGCTTAATAAAGAAATGTGATTTTCCTCCACCTAGAAATACATCTATCATGCTCTAACTGCATAAAGTGGTTCCACACTAGCCTCACATACTGCTTAATTCCTGCACATAATGTGTTTTTATTTATTTATTTTTATGATATTTCACCCACAATTTAATTTCAGGCAAACTGAGGCTAACTTGTAGTGAAACTAGCTTCCCCCGAGTCAGCACTTTCTACCAGCAACTCAGTGTCACAACAAAACATCTGCACTGCGAAGGGCCAAGTCAGAAGCAGGCACACGAGGTGAAGCTTTAKGACAAGAACCGTGAGCCCGGATTCCTGAACAATGTCAAAGGAAACGGAAGCTGCGAGCTGCTCCCTGCCATTCACTCCCCACCACGTCAACATAGCTGTGCGGGGGCAGCTGCCTGCTGGTAAACTCCGGAAAAGAGGAGTTCAGAGTCACAGGAGCGCAGGAACTGTGAACCTGGAGCTCGAGGCACGCTAGCTGGAAAGCGCTGATACGTTCTCGTTTAAGTGAAAAATATAAAGGTGCACAACTGCCAAGATAAACTCGGATGATCAGGGATTTACCTAACAGGATATCACATTTTTGTTAGTGGAGCGAGGGATGAATAAACCAGATGTTTGTCCATTCTCTGGCAATTTGTCTGATGTGAGCTTTCACTATTTTGACTGAACTTGAATGTTGCAGACCTTTTCTTTGCCTTTTTCCTTCATCATTTTTCTTCTTTCCTCTTCCTTTCCTTTTTTTTWWAAAAAAATATTATTATTATTAAAATGGAGTGAGTTTCCCTGTTCATTTTAGTTCCGATGCAGTCTCAGATGCCACACCGCAATGAGGCACTTGCTTCCAGCACCACTGTACACAAAGTCCAACACAACCTTAAGGCAAGAAAACACCATGTGCATATATCAAGGCTGGACATTTCTCATGCAATGAAGGAAACAGGTCATATTTGCTATCAAAGTTTTATGCTGTTGTGGCAGCCCATGTTTCCAAGAGGCCTAAGAGCATGGGAACAGCAAACATACATGCCATTGAGTATGGGAAAATATTATTTCATCAAGATAACAGGTATTTTTCATCCTTTGCTACAGAAAAACGCCATTGATGTACATGCCCCAAAGTAAGGACACGAGACATTTCTCAATATTGACAACTGATCCAGACYTTTGATCAAACACCCACAGGAGACAGACTAGCAATGCATGATCTCTGGTTCTGCAGACTCAGCCTCTGAGAAGCAATACTCAAGATCTTCCTGTCAAAACTTCTGATAAAAACTTCTTTGGAAAAAAAAACTGGAATTTTTCAACTTTTCCACGCAATGCAGTTGTCAGCTAAGAAACAAGATTTACACTAACGCAACCTGCCATTGCCCCTCCGTGCCAGCAGCAGCTCCACTCCTGCTGCCTTCGTCCACACAGGGGGATTTCTTCCAGCCCCAGGGCGTCCCACACCCCAACCCACTGCCACTGCCTCCTGGAAGCACGCACTGCCCAGGGGACTCGGCTCCTCAGAACATACTCCAGCCAAGATCCAGCTCCTCTGGGACCCTCTAGCAACCTACATTTGGTTTTGTGAGCTTTATAGACCTACTTTTATGTATACGCTGATCTGCTTTTATGTATACGCTGATCTGCTGGATTCAGTATTCAAGCGGGAAAGAAACCCAAACACGGGAAATGCAGGGGCTGGCGGGCCCATGACAGAGCGTGACCTGCTGCAGCCGTGCAGGCAGTGGCTCAGGGCACAGCCCTGCACTGGGGCTGAACCAAACCAGCATCCCGTGTGCTRCAATGGGGGACATCCTGGTTCCCTCCTCATCCCTCCACCTTCTGCCTGTCCCCTTCCTCACTCCCAGGAGGTTTACCCACACCCATCGAAATATAAACTGACCTAATTTGCTAGGGAAAAACAAACAAAAAAACCCCACWGTAACCAAACAGAAGAACACAGCACATTTTTTTTCCCCTGCAGGATGAGATAACARCATGTTTCTGTGTGACCAGACGAGTGTTTCMACATGTTCAAAGCAAGCACTGGGAGCACACAAGCAGGAGTGGGAGGACCAAATGCCACATTTTGCCAGTGATAAACTGTTAACTTGCCCTTCGCCGCCTTRTCAAACCACGCTCTACTACGCTGAACGTAAAATTTGATGCCTCCTTGCAGATCACTAGCAACGAGCTCATTATTTAGATTTATTACTAGAGATAAAGGTAATTAGGGCATCTTATGAACCACAAACAATTCATTCTAGAAGAAATAAAGTGAATTGTAAGTGGCTTCATGGGCTACGTGTTTCTCCAAAACCCTCTACTAAGCCTGGTGGGTTTTACAACCACTTTTTCTTAATTCCTTTGTCCATGTGAGGCCCCATTACTCACAGCCTAAGTGTTGGTCTCTGACACGAATTGTAATGCATAGCTGAACACACTAACCAAATATAAACAGCTGCCCCTCTCTAAGCTTTCTCAGTTATAAYAATTTTGGGAGTTGCACTGGTAACCAGAAAAGAAATCAAACAAAAGAAGCGTGGATTTTAGGCTGCACGCCTTTACSATGCGCAGCACGTTTCTTGTGAGGTAACGCGAGTATCCTTTTGCTCACAAGACAGATGACCACGTCCTTAAAATGGAGCACACTTAATGGCACTGGAGTGAGGCAATTACATTGCCTCATACTTAAAGTGATCATCGTGGCCTTTGGCAAAGAGTTATTACTTTTCTGGTAATTAAAAAACTAAAATCTCACCACTTTCTGCTTGGAATTGCATGCAAGGAATAATTAACAGCAGGGCTGATGGATCTTTCCTTGTCCTTTAATAATTCCTGAAATGCAAGGAGTATGTTAACTTACTGCACCTGCAGTATTGTCCTCATTGCTTAGAATAAATCTCATTATACCTCAATCATGTTTGTCTCTAGGCATCTCATTCCCAGATGTTCATTTGCTTTCACTTGTAAAGATACCGTTGGCTGAAATTCTAGCCACAAATACAGCTTTCATCAAACTCCAGTCGCTCTCTATGAAGCTCTCAAACTTTGGTCCTTCCTACTCCCCTAGAAATGGACTTGGAACATGTTTCAAAAAGTCAAATTACAAACACTTGTAAAACACCAACTTCAAACGGYGGGCAGAAAGCCTAAGATCCCTTCCTTGGAAACGGCCTACCTATTTCAAATGGCCATGAATTAATCTCTCTCTCCCAGCACTGATAGGGCACTGGTTCAGTGAAGGGGAGACAGAAAAAGAGGAGCTTATTCTCCACACAGCTGGTAAAGGTTGGCGATGGTAAAGGTTTCATGCAGACCTAAGCGCTCTCTTTCCTGTGTACGCACACAGGGAATCCTCCTCCTAGGAGGAGGGTCGGCTTCTGTTTCTGCTTCATTCCACGTAATTTTCGCCGGGAGACAGAATTCCTCTCCTTCGTGGTTGGCCCGGGGCCCGAGAGCACCAACGCTAGTGTTGACCAAGCTACTAAGCTGTGTTGTAGAAACGCACGGAGAAGGGCACGTCCTGGTACGCAGCCACATGAAGAACGGCATTCCAGGGCACTCGCGGCTCGTCTCGGGGGGAAAAATGGCCCAGGAAAACGTCTGACGTAAGGTCTATAAATTACCYTGCACGACTCCACCAGCGGCTGTTTGCTGGTGAAAGCCCACGTGGTGTGCAATACGTGCTTCGAGGGCGTGCTGAATATAAGATATCAACAGAATGACTTTCCGAACCTGCTCAAGAATAAATGGTGCTAGATATTGTCAGAGGGATATGAGAAAAAAAATGCTTAGAGGTAAGAATATGCAGCATAAACTAGAGAGCAGCAAGTAACAGTAACACAGCAAGACAGAACCAGCACTGCAGGCCCACAGTACTGCAAACGTTCTGTAAAATATCCACATGCAGGAGAAACGCAGCATGGGCAGGTCTGGAAACTTGGAAAGCTTTGCAGAGTTAAACCCTTCTATATGTTATGCAGATAGGTATTAGCTTGGTTTTAATAWTTTTTTTTTCTAATAAATAGCACAAAACCAGTATTCGATCCTCCCACTTAAAATACAGGATTATTGTCTTGTGTCAAATTTGCTAAAAAATACTTTTTTGTTTTTTCCTTCYCCTGTACTTTTGAATGAAGATAAAGAAATCAACTGCTTAAAATCACTGTGGAAGTAACTGTTTACAGAGCCATATGTTTGCTTATACGCATAACCTATCTTACAGAAAGCACCATAACAAGGAGAATAAAAGTGCAAAGGACACATAACAGCAAATCCCACAACTCTCCTATGTGGATTTCCCAAATAAGAACACAAAGTAACCAAACCGTAACTCCACTAACTTACAAGTCAAATCCTTTCATTTGTGAGTGCCCAAGGTAAATCTCTCCACCCAAGTCAACCATAATTCATGTAATCAACTGAATTGGAGGCTCTTTGCAAACTGCCTGTTACCATTTCTGAAATACTGACACATTATTAGTGGATTCTCCTTTAGTCAACATCATAATTTCTTAATATATTTTTTTCATATTTTTCATATATTCATTCATATATTTTCTTCCTCTTCTTAACTGCACATCCTTTTCTCATCCCGGTTGCTCTTTTGTACTTTGTCCACCCCATCACTTTGGCAGACGAGCAATGAAACAGCACAAAAGGGCCCCAAACCGCCCACTGAATTCCAAGCGAGCCGAACCTGCAGCCCGGGATTTATGCCGCCTCCCGRGAGCTCTGCTTGAGCCGCAGGAGCTGGAGGCCGCCGAGACGCAGCAGCCTCCCGYGTGCAAAGCGCCCGCTCGGGCCCCGTGCTTCGCTCCCGGCAGAGCTCGCTGCCGGCGCCGTGCAGACGCGTGACGGGCACGCGCCTCACTGCTGCGGGACGCAGAGCTGCAGGGTCGGCATCCATCCGCGTCCATGCGCGGGCCCAGTAAAGCTGTCGGCGCAGCAAACCACGCAGAAAAGGAGCGGCAGGAAGGCACGCCGCATAAAGAAGACAGACACGCTCGCCAAAACTTTAATGATAGCTGYAACCCACAGCTTTTCTTAATATGTTTCATTTTATATCCTCTATTGGATCAGACAAATTAAAACAGCAAAAAATGAAAAACCCATAATGACCCATACCATAAAGCTGGCGTAACAAACTAACTCTTATGTATCATTTAGAACATAAACTTTTTTGAAAAAAAAAAAAAATATAATCAGTCTCTTAACACTTTCAGATACCATCAATGTCTGTCCTTCAAAAGCATACACAAATYTACACTGCTTGGCCGTTTGCCAAGGCTTTTCCCATTAATGGATCACACTAGCCAYACATAACCCAGTATTATTATCTGTAGTCTAATACTCATTTTTAGAAATGGTTAGAAATAAATTTATGTCCCTACTAGTGAATTTTTGATATTTTAATTTAAAACTGTTTGCATCAAAGAACTAGATTAGATAGGTAAGTAAATCTAACTTTGATTTTCATCAAAAAGAAGCAATCTTTTTTTTCTGTTAAAATTTTATTGAAGTTCCTAGCGTAGATTTTTTTTTTTGAAAAAAAAAAACAACAATTGGAAGTTAACATAATTTCTGAGCAGATGCAAATATTACCTTTTTTASACTGTGTCTTCCAACTCACGAGGAAAAACAAAATACCTTCAAATTAAACCTTAGGATTCCCATGGGTATGCACTTCTCGTTAGGGACTATATGAAGAGATACCTTAAACATTTTCCCCAAATCCTGGCATTATTTCATTWAGGTTGGAAAAGCTCTGGACCAGGAGGAAGAATTTCCAAGGTCTAATCCCAGAGGAGAMAAGGTAGCTTTGAAAAATTCTGTCAGCTTCCTCTGATTATACCCACACAATTGATTCCTGAAGTGTCTATTAACTGAACTGGCAGTGTGTGTGCACGGAATACCAGGAGAAAACAGAAAAATAACTATCTTAATACAAAGTGCTGCTAGATCATATTAAAACTCTTGCTAATTATAATTGCAATCATCAAGCCTGAAAAAAAGATGCATCTATGTCCTCTTGGGATTTTATATTTCTGTTGTCTTTTGTTGTGTCTTGAAGATTAAATGAATGTTTGGCAAAACAGAAAGACACAGAAACAAAGATCTCCCATGCTTCTACATTGCTAACAGCTTTAATTATAAAAGCTTTCAGAAGACAAATCACTCCTGCTTACAGATGCAGAACACTGCCTCAGAAAACGACAAGCAGAAGGTTCCTCTAATAAGATGAAATTATCTGAGCAAACCTAGTACTTATGCAAGTAGCCCATAAAAAGAACATTATATTTYAGTATCAATAAGTTATTGTTAAAATAAAATTTAAAAAAAAGAATAAGGGCCTTTTGTTCTTGAATGACAGTTAAAGTAAACCATCCACTAAAATTAAAATTCAGCCTTAGTAATGGGACTTGAACTCTTTATGCCTGCTACRTGCCTTGCTGACCCTTGCTAAAGGGGGTAAAGTCAATGTGAAATACTCGCACACGGAGAGAGAAAGATGAGTTTCCTGCCAAAGAACCCTAAACCAAACTGATGCTCTTAGCAAGGGAGCCTCCTTCTATTTGCTTTGCCAAGTGACARATTGAGAGAACTTCCTAGCATATATGATGTTTTACTGTCCACATTTTTTTCCCCTCTCTCAAAATTAAGACAATACAACCAGTAGGTAACAAAAGAACAAAAAGAATAGCTTATTTGCTGCCTATGAGTTGAAATTTTAAGCTAGCTCGCATTGCCAGCATGGGCAGTACAGAAGATGCAACGTCATCGATTTCTATGCAGTAGAATTTTATTTATTTTATGTATTAGAATCTGASCAGTGATTCTGTTTCCCGAATGAATGACAGATCCTTCCTATTTATTTTTACCTCTTGCTAACTGTCCTGGGATGAAGAACAACAGACCGGCCTCACCGCTTGCACAATCCTTACTGTTAATTTATGAATGTCATTGCTGGAGGAAGGAGCCGTGTTAAGCTCTAACGTGTTGCAGAAGAGGTCAGCACACAAAGCATTAAAATACCATGTCAGCTTGTCAGTAAATTCCTGACGCGTGTTTAAGCGTAGGCAGCTGCTGTGGCCCTACAAGTGATATGGCCCTGTTAGCTCAARGCTCCCATTACTCCAGTATTCAGCACCTCCACTTCAGCTGGGGTGAGAGAYAGTTCTCGCCCCTGACAAAGTTTATAACCCAAATAAGCAACTCAWACAGAATGGAATTACACAAGCAGCCATGAACACCAAAATTACTGGCCTAGGGCTGCAAAGCRAGCCAGAAATGGAGTCAGCAACAAGACCTTGATCTGCTCACAGGGGGTTTTCAAGAACAAGCACGGTGCCACGCTGGGCAGCTCTCTTTGCTCGCCTTCCACCAGGCAAGGGAGAAGCCAAGCGCAGGGTTCTCCGGCACCCTTCCCTGAGCCCCCCTCGGGGGGCTGTGGCCAGCTCCAGGCCCCTGCCAGCCAGGAGGGCCATTTACATCCCCATGGTACAGCCAGGCCCCAGGTCACAGGATCCCCAGTGAAGCCCAGCTCAACTGCAGCGCCCTCCTGCTCTCGAGAGCTACCAGGAGGAAGCCCAGCCCGACTCCCAGGGAGGTGCACGCGCCAAATTCTCTGCTTGCTTCCAGCACAGCTCATTTATGRTTTGACACTTCACTCGGGACATCGCTTACATCCAAGCATGCTATTTCACACCTCTTACTCTGAGAGAAAATCCTTTCATCCCCTTCCCAGGGAGGTACAGAACAGGACTGTCACCTCAGTAAAGTTTCATCGCCCTGCTGGGCCATGCTGTCCCGTCATTTTTCCATTACAGATCCTCCTTTTTAAAATGCTTCCCTCATCCTGAATCACCCCACTCATGAACTCAAGCTCCTCTAATGTACTGCCCAATTAAAAAATGTCTCGTCTTTCACAGAGCATCTGGCCTGAGAGCAGCGATAACTGTGGGCCATTAGGAGGAAAAGTGGTCAAATATATCGTTCTGTCACCCTGCAGGGGGTTTTTTTTGAGCCGAGGATACATAACCATCAATAACACGGGCACTAAAGAAAGGAAAAGACAGACTCGCTACACTGGCGAATTAATCTTAGAGCATGCAAAGAAAATTAAAATAAATATCAAAGGCCCTTTGGCCACCAAAATGAAAAAGCAGTAAATAAAGTAAGGTACTATACACGAAAGATGGAATTAAGATTAAATGCAAAAATCACAAGAGCTGAAYGCATTGCACTTAGGAGTTAAGAGTAAACCAACAATTCCTAACTCCCAGGAGGAAATAAACATAAACCCTGTATCAGCATTTTCTGTAAAGTTCATTTGGCTTTCTATCTTGTAAGTGAAAAGTATCAAGCCTGTATTTAAGTACTGTAAGAACAGCGGGGGAATCTGAGTGACAACAGGCCTGCTGGTTTTAAAACATATTTACAAGGATGAAAAAAGAAAACCCTGAAAAAATCCTTTGTTTCTCACAGGCAGCTAGATCCGCTAGATCCGATACAAACCTTTTCTCAATACGGAAAATGTGATGAGATCTCATAAATATGACTTTGAGAAGCCATAAGAAGCATTAAGAAGCATAAGAARCATTGAGACAATCACAGAACGAGTGTAACAAAGCAGAGAGAAAAGATTATTGCTCTGAGCACAAGCACCRGCACAGTGAGAATGACTTTGAAAAGACTTGTGCAGAGCTGGGTCACTTATGTGGAAGAAAGTAAATACTGTAACAGGTACAGGGGGAAAAAAAAGCAGATAAGTTCAGATAAATTGTTTTACAGGAATAGCAATATCACAGAAAAAGATTTAAATAGCTGTGCATATTTGGTTAGTTTAAAAATAATCACCAGAGAAAGAATAATCTGGAATAGCACATTACATAACAGAAGCAAATGAGTCCAAAGTGGCCATGGAAGCTAAGCCAGCCCACCATCAGTAGCAGCAAGAGTTAAAACTCCTAGCTAGCTGAAAACTGGATCTCAGTCAGGTTATGAAGGAGATCATCTGATGTGCTTGTTAAAGAAAGCAGAGAACTCAGCTAAATGACTGATGATTTATAATCACACGTTCTTTTATCCCTGTGAATTGCCCCTCATCAGTCTGGATATCAACAGCAGATTTGGGAAAGTACATTTATACATACTTCTGCTTATTCACAGACTGCCAAGTAAATATCTAACTCTTTTGTAGATTTATTTTCTCTTTAAAAGGGAAAAAATTTAAATCTCGGTAAAAGACACAGTCAGCAATTTGGGAGCTTTCTATAGTATTTCAAGTCAAAGCTCTCCATATTGGG
This sequence comes from Eudromia elegans, assembly GCA_003342815.1. Lineage (NCBI taxonomy): Eukaryota > Metazoa > Chordata > Aves > Tinamiformes > Tinamidae > Eudromia > Eudromia elegans. Next base: position 1,649,120 of record PTEX01000046.1, on the reverse strand, counting down.
CAAGACACCTCTTTAATATGTTTACGGACAAGTGACAGCGTAAAACCAATGGCAACTGTAACACTAATCAGACATCTTTCAACAGTTCATGATCAATATACGATCAATCAAGCTCAATWTTTGAATTCAGCTTTGTGTATTTTACAAGCTCCCAAACTAATTTAGCTCTGAAATACACCAGTGGCACAAGGTACCAGGTCAACAGTGGCAAGGGCAACAACAACCACCCAAGGACAAAAAACATACAGCACTGTCCTCTGCTATCCACTCTTCCTTCCAAAAGGCTTGGTTTTGCAAAGTATCCTGAAGATAAAAGCTGTCTAAAAGGAAACTTTGCTTCATCTGAACATTCTCCAAACATTTCAAGCCCATTTCCAACTTTTCCTTCAGKAAATATTCATTTACATCACCTGTGTCATCTGACTACAATAAGAGCAAGTGATGTATGATTTGCACCCAGATTATTAATGACAAGRCAATAATTAAGCTCATCTTTCACAGACCTTGACTTGTTAATGGAATGCCATTTGCAAGTGAACAGCAAGGATCCATAGCATGGATCATCTAGCAATAGCAATAATTTTCTATTTGTGGTATCATAAGTGTAGTTTTGTGCTATCAGACCATAACTACAAGTGTCTCACAGCCATAGTGGCTAAGGCAGCATCACCTTCCTCCCAGCCWCCTCGGCTAGGCTAGCTCAGCTGCTCCAGCTGCACTACATGTGGCACCAGGGAGAACATCCTCAGGTTTTGCATGCTCTCACCTAGYGCACAGCACCCAGAATGGTGTCAACAACAGCTACGCTGATAACGCTGTCAAAATGTCCTATTACGAAAATATAGTTGCCTTGGCTTAACACTTAAGCAAGAGAAAAAGCCTTTTGTTCAAAGAGCAGAATGCCACTACATTTTCCTTCTTGTGAAAGAAAGTAGGATTGGAGAAGTCAGAAATAGGATTGAACAAGGTAAAAAGCAGCTGGATGGAATCTGAAAAATTAAAACTCTCCATAGGGTCACCACACGGACCGTATTTCTAGTCATATCAAGCAACAAAAAAGTTAAAACATATATCCTYGAACTCAACATTTAAATTTAATATATCAGATGTACTAGTGGTGCCAAAAGAAGTTTAGCCAAAATATTTAGGCTTTGTTTCCTTTTTAGGAAAAAGAGTACCACTGAGAAACTACTGAAGATTATTCATTTAATTTATTAAACATAGTATTTTTATAAAGTGGTTTATAAACTTCTGTTAAACAATGTCTGCTCTGAGGGTAGGTATGGATACTCCCTGAAACAACTTTGTAGGTACTGAGCGTATAGCTAGACCAGCAAATGTCATTACTTTGGTTATTCTACCAGGAGAACTAGTGCAATAAAATAAGTCAATTATTTAGCTTATAAAATGTACTGCTGCTACTTAGGTTCATACCATTAMAAATGCCTAGCGAAGTCTTTCAGATATAACAAAGTAGAGCAACTAAGGAATGAAAAAGAAATTGAGTGTTTCTTAAGAGAGCAATAATCCTCCTCTTCTGCTATCCCAGGGAAGAGAGGTATGCATGATCTTGTCTAATGATGTCTTCTTTCAGTGCAGAACAGCACGTGATCAGGACTAGGAAATACAGCAACTGCAACATGCAGATCAAACCTTAAAAACAAAGTTCCCAAGCAGTCTCTCTCAGGTTTCTAAAACATAGTGACGGTTTACTTCCCCCCCCTCTGTGATTTACAGCTCTTCTCCTTAGCTGAAACGCTTTTGAGAGATTAGAGAGATGGATGGAGCAATCTGCTGAATTGTTTAYTGCAATTTGGCAGTTTCTGACATGCTGCCAAATCTGACCCAGGGAAGCTCCCTTCACCTTGTTTATCCCCTAAACCTTCAAAACCCCAGGAAGAACAGCAGTTCATCCTCCATCCACCTTAGCAGAACGTTAAGGAAGAATCTGGCTGATGCAGGAAAGGAACTTGGAGGGCTTTTCTAAAGGTATTTTGCTGAGTGGCACAGACGAGACCCTGACAGTGTCAGCTGTGTTAAGTGTTTACCCCTTTCTGAGCATCCTGTCATGAACGAGCAACCAGCTGTGTCTTGCGCTGATCAAGTTCCCAAAGTTCCCCTTCCTTTTCCATCGTAGCTCCTTTCCCCTCTTTGGGAGACTGCCAATATACATGTCCCCTAGAACAAGGACTGCTAAAAGCTTTGCCCACATGGCGTGCCCGAGCTGCGACAAGTCAGGGTGGGTTCTCTAATCTGGTCTTCTCCGTTTCTGCACCCAACCTTTGCTCCTAGCGAGACGTTTGAGCCAGAGAACTAGAATGACTTTCCAAGCCGTGAGGGTCCAGTCCTTCCTTGCACTCCTCTGGTGAGACACGCTTCCTCCTGCAAGACTACAGAACCCCACAGCACTGATCTAAGCACACACAAACTACACCTCTTTCCCTCACCCTKAGAAACTATCACAGAAAAGGAAACTGCTGGCTGAACAGCACAGTGACRCCATGGCAGCACTGTCCATAAATGCAAGTAACTGCCTCTTCATCGCAAGCCTCGCCAGCTCCACGTCAGTAGGCACCCATGGCATCTCGCCCTTCAATTAACAGGCAAATCTTTCTGGGACCAAGACTGCATCTCTACGTTCTGCCTTTGTACGCTGCTTATGACTGACAGCAGCTCCGATGCAGCTGAACCCATCCACTACCTCCCCTWGCTAAGGGGGGAGGCAGAGCTTGCCTCTTTAAGAACACTGAAGAAATTTCACATTTCTTGAGAGTTTTATTCTCTGTACTGCAGCATTTTACGTGGCAAAATACTATCAAGTGCACTTGCCTCCTTAAATAGTGTGGTCTTGCAGTTAAAATCAAGTGGTTCCTATATGAGTTGTGTTGGTCCAGACGCACAATTTCTGCCTTCTCAGAAACAAACATTCCTTTAACACAATCATTCTAAGCTAGACAGCTAGAGTTAATGTTCCTTTGCTAATACTGCCATCTGAAATGATCAGAATCTTCCCAAGTAATAACCAGAAACCATGGAGGAGCAAAAGAGCAGAGAGAGGTAATTTCAGAAGAGTGTTTTTCAGCAGATCAAGACATACCCCCCCTCTTAAGTGTGAAATAAGACCAAGGAGAGCACAAGGAGAAAGTGGCGCAGAATTAAAATTTCGCAGAAGCAGAAAATCCATCCTCAAGGCTGCAGGAAAATAACTTCAGCTGCAATTTGTGCCAGGTTTGGTCCTCAGTATTAGCCAGCTCCAGTGGCCTGGCCTTGAGCCTGGTAATGCTCCTGCATCAGAGGACAACATAAAGAAGAGCTAACGGAGAATGAGACAGTCTGACACCACAAAGGAAAGCAAAGAAAAAATATMATCTAAACACAGATATATTTCCCTGCTCGGTCACAAGCAGGGGACTCAGACTAAAGGCCCAGCTCCTCTCCCGGCCACTTTGCGGAAACGTCGGGCGGCCTTGCTGCTCAACAAGTGACCCCAGCCACACGGCAGCAATTCAGCATCAGCTCAGCAAGCCAACTGAGGCAAACTTTCACACAAAGGGGGAATTAAAGGCCAGAAGGGGACCGCAGGCTGCTGCCAGAGGGGATTACAGGGCGCGTGAGGGCCTGCCGCGCTCCCAAAGCGGCGGCGCAGACGAGTGCATCCCATCCATGCACGGCTTCCCAGGGCTCTGCTCCGAGCCCCCATGGCTGCGCAGCCCCAAGCTCCTCGCAGGAGCTAAAAAAGCAGCTTTCTCTGGTCAGGAGAGCTTAAAACGAGAGCAAAAGGACCCTGAATGGTCAGTAGATAGCAATGAGGCAGGGAGGTGAACRGTGAAAGCAAACTAAAGGGTTTAGGCAATCTCCAGCTTGCAAGGAGGTGACATCTGAAACCAGAGCAGGAAATGCCTCCAGTTAGTTCACATTCACAAGAGGGCTCAAGAGTTGGGTTTTGTTTAGGTTTGCTTTTTCATCCACATCGTCTACAAGATTGTTAGCCAGCAAGACTCAAAAGGCACAGCAAGCAGAAAGTTCAAGGGCCATAATTCCATGTGCAAATAGAAAAAAAAAAAAAGGCAGAGTATGCATGCAAGAGAGAGAAAATAAAGCTTAAAAATAAATGTTGAAAGATGATTTTTCGAGAGCTTTTGTGCCATGGCTGCAGAACAGGGTCACAGAAACAGCAGGACCCACACAAATGAGACTGGTTTCTCACTGCTGTCCGTCCCAAATCACCCTCCCCTGCTCCAGCTCTGGTGTTTTTGTGACTCTGGGCTGAACTGCTTCTGTGTTAAGTCAGCAGAAAACTAAGCCAACAAAAAGGGGAATAGGTTTCTGCCGGGATGTCATGCAAAAACCCTTGTGCACAGGCGGGGAGAGGAGACACGCTCAGCTGCTGGGGCACCGCAGGCTCAGCCTGATTAACCATTGCACTCACAGAGCTTTGCTGGCASTGTAAAGCCCCAAGCTAGACTATAATTTTACAAATATTTATTTCAGGGAAAAAAAAAGAAGAAAAACAGAAAACAAATGCTGGCTTATGCAGCTCCTCTTCCTCTTGCTGCATGTGCAACTGTTTGCCCAGCCCCTGGGTCTGAGGGGAAGGAAGGGGATCTTTTTGTTGTTGCTTTTAATTGAGACCAGTTTTCCAGTTTGGTTTCTCATGCAGTTCTATAAACAGGTGTGTTGGCAAAACCACGGGGTTACACAGGACCGGGRACAAGCAGCTGCAGGGAGGATGTGCTTAAACCATCACTGAGAGAAATAACACGGAAATATTTGTGAAACTACATCGCAAGTTCAGGCCATACTGTCCTGTTAGCTCAGACCAGRCACCTTACAGGAGACAGCTCTGCTCTGACATAACTAAGGCTTAATACAATAATAATTGTAATTAATTGTAATTATTGTAATTAATACAATAAATAAATATCAGAAGCAAAATCAGTCYCCACCTCCTACATTCAACACACCAAATAATTTCTCATGTCTCTGCTTTGGGCACAGTTGCAGAAGGTTAGGAGCCAATCTCATAGCTCACTGCCCTCAAAATGCCTCTCTCAGCCTTGAAGTCTTGCCCTTTACCTTGTGCTGTTTCCACCACCACTCGGCTTCTTTCGCAAGCTTATACAGCTTACCTGCATGGCAAAACGTGAACTGAAATCACTCAAACAAGAATCTAATGCTAGGGAAGGACTGGGACTGCGCAAGAACCAGACGAGGCAAGAGAAGAATGTGCCGAAGTGAAAAATTGTACTTCTCACAAGGAGGGGATAACTGAACTGCTTCAGCYCCTTCCAGAACTGCAGTACAGCTTTGAGCTCTCTATTTGGTTTACTCACTGTGGCCTAGTGCACATTTTACATCCATCACTTCAGACTTAATTTGGTAAGGAGCAGACAATAGTTAACAAATCAGATGTRCTCCATACGTTGTTGGTCAATGTGCTCTACTTATAAGAAACAGTACATTTTCTAAAATGGTACAGCTTTCACCAAATAAAGTCATTAAAAGAACTGGTTTCATTGTGACCACTTGCAAACTGTATTTAGGCAGGCACCAAGTCATGCTCAGGGTCCTTGCTCAGCTCAGAGCAAAGCTGTCTCATTTTGATGACAGTTTCATGAGAATTTGTTTTGCATTATAAAATCAGGAAGAGCCCTTAGCTGCCAGSACACGAAGATGCAATAAAGCTGAATGGCAGCTATGCCCATAGAGAAACCGGGGCCAAAAACAAGCAAAGCAGAAAAGGAGCGATACAGACAAAACAGATGGATAAGGCAAAAGAAAGAAAGAAAAAGGCATGAAATGTAAGGATGTGCTCGCAGTGCCTGAGGGAGACACCAAATGGAGAGGAGTCCAAACCCACAGCAGGTCTTTTGGGCTCCAAAATTGGATCAGGAGGACTGTAGACAACTGGCTTCCATGGACATGATACAAACCAGACTTTTACCTGAAAAGSCTGCTTACTGTAGAAACAAAGTCACTGGAACCAGGCTACAGAAAATGTTAGTCATTCTAACTGCTTTTTGTTGCCGCCATACAGCAACAAACGGACATAATAAAATATTGGTCTGTTTTCTTAAAATAATAAAGGTATTCAGAATCCAAAATGTGCTCACTTTGCAYGGATAAACATTACAGAGAAATGAACAGATTTTTTAGCTTTACAACAACAACACTGGTGGGGGTGAAAAAAAAATCCTTACTTGAAGAAACAATGCGTTTAAAAAAGGATAGACACACAACACATATGCAGACTGCCTCGAAAACCTCACGTGGCATCACCTTGTCTACWGCACTTCCTTTTCTTACACAGTGCAGCATTTCCTGAATTACTATATCCAGACATAGGAGGTGAGGGCAAAATACCGGATCTAACTCTTCTCAAGAAYGCTCTTGCTAACAAAACATGCACACTTATGTCCAACAATCTTTGCAAATTACATTGAACCAGAAGGGCAGAGCTAACAAAACTAACCCCAGCCACTACTCCTGATAATAACATTCTACGAGGATTTCAAAATCATTGCGTGCACTTTGCTACACTTTAGTAAATGAAAAAAGAAAAAAAAGAGTAATTGTTCACGGCACAAAAGAGTAAAGGAGCTCAGAAGCATGCTCCTATAAAGATGAATAACTAGAAATGAGAAAATAGCAAATAAATAAATAAATCATATAAAAAAAGAAAGGTGATGGAAAGTAGATAAACCAAGCAATTTCTACCTGTTGTACTTTTTTGTTGTTGTCCAGAGACCAAAAATTACACAATTGCAGAGTCCTTTATTTTTATTATTTTTCCCATACTCAGCAAGGTCTAACAAAAGATTTTAATCCTTTATTCTTTTTCCTGGTATTAATCTTTGTTACTTTAAAAAAAATCCCTATAAAAGGATAAACCCATATCCTCTTGTGCACTGGTTTATCATTTGTACAAGATACTTTTCCAATGTATACCTTTAAATATGTACATTGAATTATATATATATWTTTATATATTTCTCCCTCCCCACATTATATATAAATATAGTCTATAYGCACACACATAGTATATATACAAATGCTATAGGCAGTCTATGTAACAATGTAATGAATCATCTCATCCTCTCTTGGATTACCAATGAAATTAAAGAGAACAGCATTTCCAAATAMTTTGATTTTCTTTGTCATTCAAAGTAGGTATGTAGGTATACATGTAGTATACCTTATAGTAGGTATGATGTAAGCATGTATATATGTTTCCCCCTTAGCGAAYAGGAAAGCCCGTATTTCACATTACTGCAGCTCTTCCAAAGCACCGTTCCATGGGTAACGACAGTGCAATTTTAGGATTACCTTCAAGCAATGTGGCCTGCTGCTTGCTCCCCCACTATTCTCAGCTGCATATTCTCCCCATCATGTTCGCTCCAGCACTGGCACTAGCGCATTTGTGGTAAGGAGGTTCAGGACAGCTCACCCAGCTGAAAGTTGATCACTTTTTCTCATTGGATTATGATACTATTCTTAAGCAATTAATACGATTCAAACTGGGGGTGCTCTGGTCCCTCTTTTCTCACTACCCTTTCTTTTATATATGTGATTCCTTAAAATGTAGTTAGCGGGATGCTCAGTGTACGGAAGGAGGAATGGTTGAAAAAATGCAAAATCACTGCTACATGTTAGTGCCCCGTTTATCTTATTAAACCTGAAGTATAAAAGCACAAAAATATTTATAACATCCAGCTCATCGTTAAATACCTGACTGCAGGTTTATTTTGTGTGCCATACTACAGAAGACTCCCCAARTTTCCTGCTCCAGAATCATACTCCTGCTGTTTAGATTCGCAATGTGGCAGAGTATTTACACAGCAACTGTTCTCTAAAGCAAACGTCTGCTGATTGGTGCAGCACTGGATGCAGTACTCAACCCTCCTGCTAAAAATACTCTGTTTACACATGTAAGAATCCTAAGCATCCGGAAGCACCCAGCACCCAGACTCTWAACCAAGCCAAGATCCGACTCTGGTATTAGTTTCAGTCCGATTGGTCTGATACAGTTTCCGTTTGAAAGTGTCGGCTGTGCATCGAGGACACTAGAGGGACAGTGCAGATGGAGCACTTCCTCGCAAGGAAGCCCTCCACGGGTGTCCTGGAGGAGCTCTGCAGGAGCTTTGCAGGGAGAGCTCCTCACCCGAAACCGTCCACCCACCCACTGGCTTTCCCAGGGAGATGACGGCCTCTTGGGGAGGGTCCGCAGGGCAGCTGGACCAAGCTACCGGCTCACTGCCACCAGAAGAGGCGCTCTCGTCCTCCTTCTTTTGCCATCTCCCTTCTGCTCTAGCCTTGCTGTACCCTTTGCACTGGCTCTGAGGCTTATCTGACCCCCGATTTGGCTTTGCTTGCCAAACTGGCAGARAAATCAYCCAACAMCAACAACAAAAARTGGTTTCTGTCAGTTTAGCAAGAGGGACCAGATGAATACTAATGCAAGGAAGCACAGGACACCTCTTTCAATGTAATCAAGTCATTTAACTGGCTCAGCTATTTTGTGAAACCTCAGTCAGCGATGGGAACACTGGGACAAAGTGTGGTAAGAGAAACGGTGCTTTGGAGGTTTTTTTAATCTTTTAAAAACATATTCACTATTCACTTCATTATTATTAATATAACCTGAAATAGCACCCTCACTACTATATTGAACTTCCACTTACAAAATTGTAACTAACTTAGCAAAAAAAAAATAACGTAATAAATAAATAAAGAACTTACCAACAAATCCTTTTTCTCCGACTAATTTAAGGGCGATTTTATCTGCCAAAACTGAAGAGTTTCCATGTGCAATATTAGCAAAAGGTCCAGCATGAACAAATACTGGTGTTCCCTAAAGAATAGAGAATATTTATTTTCTTAATAACATAACAGAGAACTAAGAACACTAAATCAATAGGCTCATGCAGACTGACCAGGATGCYATACAAATCAAAAACATGCATAACAAARTAAGTGTTAACTGTTAAATAGTCTGTCCATTTTAAGGCCCGTATCAGGTGCCTGAGGTGTTATACTACAAAATACTGAAAAAATCCCACTGTCATACTAATGTTTTTAAACCTGCCCTAGCTAGTGAAATAAAAGACAGAAAAACAGCTCAATGTTCTTTACACAGTTCAGATTTGGAGCTATTGTCCAACCCCAACATTTCAGGCGAGCTACTGTGCAATCTTTCTCAATTTTTGACCAAAAATACCATTTAAAGAGGATAGGTTTCAACTGATAGCTGCAGGTCATGTCCAACACCCTAATGAACCACAACATACTTCTAACCATACAATAAAAGCTGTTAAGTGTCTTTTTTTCCCCCTGCACAGTAATTTAAAAAAAGAACCTTTAAAGGCAAAACGTGTCCATGCCCACCCGGACTCTCAGGTCCCTCTGTGCAGAGCTGCTCTCCTGCAGGTCAGCCCCCTGCCTGTGCTGGTGCCTGCGGTTATTCCTCCAAGGACAGGACCCTGCAGCACTAGCCCTTCTTCATGAAGAAGAACTTCACGGGGTTCTTCTCTSTCCAATGGTATCTGCGGCAGTATTGAGCCCTCAGGGACACTGGCAGCTACTGGTAGCCCCARCTTCCCTAGACGAGACATCCAGAAATTTTGCAGCCAGGAGGCCCTCTCCCACTGACTAAGTTCAAACGCAGTATTAAACTAGCAGAGAATGATGGTTCCCTAGGGGTTCCACCAGAACAAACAGGAGGGCGATGTGAACAGTCATTTTACAATGGCAATGCTGGACAAAAAATAGTTTAGGGATTGAAGGGAAAGAACTCCAGGGGAACCTCRGGATCCTCAGGCACACCCTGGTATAAAGACACTCGGGTCTTCTTAGATCGATTTCAGCAACTGCGATCAGTCCCTCCAACCCGCTCTACAGAATGCCACTTACTTTTGTTACTCTCTTAGTAAGCTGTAAGTGCMAACAAACGAAGCAAATAAACCCTGAATACCAATAAATATCAAAATTATCTGGCTTACTACCATCTACCCCTTCTGTTTTCTGGGGGTAGCTCTTCACATGTAAACATGAGCAGACCTTCACGGAGCAGCCACATTGCAGCTACAAAGAACCATCCTGCACAGCAGCTGCTCTGCTACGCATGGTATAAATAAATGCTAAACGTTAAGGGATCAGTTCACAAGGAAACTAATTTGTCATGACAAACATGGATAAACACCAGGCAATCATTTTGTCTATTTGACACTCATCTCTATTCTGCAGCATTAGGCGCAACTGCTACTGAAGCCTGCAGTGTTTATAGGTGTGAGCATTCCCTGCCATGCTTCCCACTTCAAGACTTTACTGTCATAAAACCTGCTGATCATTAATTCCTTGGGAGGGGGCGGCAGGGCTGTGATGGAAATCAACTTGCCTCCCAAATCTATCAGCCTCTTAAAAAAAATACACACACACACATCTCAATTCACCCATAAAAGAAGCATTCATACCTAAGTTGGCAGTTCAATTCTGTGTGGGACTGGCATTCAGTCATTTCTGATTTATGAACCTATAATCCTTTTCTCTAGCGCATGCAGAGACTCCCATAAAGCTAACGTAAGTTCAGGGAGCTGGCTGCTCCTTTCCTGTATTTCACAGTCTCCTTAGAAGCAACTCCTCAGACTGCCACAGGCCACAGCTCGAAGAACATCCCTGGGCAGGGTCTAGGTCACACAAAGGAGCAAGCAGGGCTGGCTTTGCAAGAACTTCCTTCACCTGCTGCTAACAACAGGGTTCATGGCCAGTATCAGCTAAAAGCTACCCTAAAGACCTCCTGCTCTGCCTTCTCAGGGACTCTTTTGACTATTCCCCAGCGCCAGGGAGCTGGGGRCCTGCCTCAGTGAGCAGTTTCACCCCTACTTGCAGGACAAGTGCCCTGCACACTCAGAGCTGCCTCCGTGCAAGCATATTACTCAGTGTTTCACCACAAGCACGATGCAGACACTGGACACCCTTGTCACGGCACCTACTGATGCCGCTGTCGTCAAATGCAGAGGATTTTTATGCTTGGATAGGTGCTTGGATAGGACTGCTGGCCTTGCACATTAAGTAGTATTCAAAGGGCGACAAAAGTTTGTCTTTGAGATTCAAAAGCCAGGAGTGGGGCATGAGGTAGGCCTTTGAATTGCTTTAGTTTGCTGTAGTTTAAAAAAATGATTCTATAACAAGAATTTTAGGAAAAAAAATATCCTTAGCTACTGCAGTCAGGGATCACCTAATCAGCATCAGTSTTTGATGAAGGTTGACACATGTTTCAGCCACAGCACAAATTGGACCAGAAAAGAATACCACATGAAAGGGAGAAACTGTGCCACTTAGAAATGTGAAAATAAATAAATGGAATGAAAAAAGTGTGAGTTTCCTGGAACCAAATGTCGATCAATCAAAATAAATGATTCTGACATTTATAACTGTCCTCCAAAACACTGCAACCCCCACATTATTTTCTAACAAACACACAAGGTGTTAATAGAGTTGCAGATTAAACAGAAGCAGAGCTACTTTGGAACTGATGCTTACTGCACACAATCCTCTAAATGGCAATTTAGCACATTTCTGGCTGTGAAATACTTCTTTTTCTACACGTTACAGTTACAGTCCTGATACACATACATTCTTCATGCAGCCACAAGAAAATAATGAATGAACTTTGAGAAGTCAATCAAGCTGCCTATAGAAAAATAAAGTAGCACGACTTCAATCCTATTTTTCAAATATTCCCTGAGAGATGCAAGCCACCAAGAACCAAACACTACAGTAAAAATGTAGTTATCACTTTGACATGGCATAGAAAATGAAGTCAGGGACCACATTGGTATTCTTCTAAATTCTTCAAATTTTCACCACACCAGGAACTGCTGTGAAATATTCCAGCTATGAGATTTGATAGTCAAGTTTGCAATAATATGCATTATTCTATTTTTTCCCCTAATGCCTTTGGTTTTCAAAATTCCTTTGTTATTTACCCTCTTTTCYTTCTCCATCTCCCCAAGAACACTCTTTAACATTGGGCTTAGTATTCAACAGCCAGGAGCGGACTGGCTAGTCACAAAGTTAAGCAGTACCCCTCGAGCACTGCTTGAAGAGTTAAGCAATTCTTCAAGCTGTTGGAAGAAAGTTCACCGGGGTGATCATAAATCATCACTTTGGAAAGCTGCATTTGGTCTCTGAAGGCCTTCTGAAGCCCAAAGCAGACAAAAAGACCCTCATGTGTTTCAAGGAGCATGAAATATAGCACAAACGAGAACAGCCTCAGAGAAGCATCTGCCTTCCCCTGAAATGGTGGGCTGTGGGAATCGCCACTGGAACATCAGTGCAAAGCAAGCGACATATGGGCTGGAAACATCCCTAGCAGAGAGACGAGCAGCCCCAGCTGCCCTTCCAGCGCGCACCAGCAGCTCAAGGGCACAACTCCCCCAAAGAGGGGCAATAAAAGAACAAAAAACCGACAAAACAAAAACACCAGAAGGGTATAAATGCAGCTCAAGTTGATTGGTTAACATAAACAAATGAACATATGTGGCAAAATGCCTCTATGGCGCCGACCCCAGCCTGAACGCTGGACATGGTGATGCTACGTGGGACCTGAGCGCTGGAGGAGAAGGCTGGAATCTCGAGACACACTCACCTCTAGTGTCTGCATCAGTGTTGGCTTAATGGCATCTTTCATCAGYACTGCCAGAGCACCCGTTACTCCCTAAAGAAACAATAACAAAACAGTTTGCATTTTAACGAGAGCAGTCCTAAGGAGGAATGTTTCTAAGTTATGCTTACAGTTAAAACAAGAAACCTCATAGTTTAAAGGAGAAAAAGACAGCGTGATGGAAACCACAGGGATGAGCAGTGCTACACTGCTATGTAGCAAATGTATTCAGATCAATAATTCTAACATACTGTATTTTCAAAACGTTCCAGAAATATTAATGAACTTACTCTGAATACTCCTGAAAGACAGCAGGTAAATATTCTTTTAATTTCACAGAGAGAACAGAAACAAAGTTATAAGCAACAAGAGTGAGGATGTGCACCAGAGTAAAAGAGGAAGTCGAAGCAAAGGCCACCGAGAGACTTGGGAAACCAAAGGGCAATAACTTGCTAAAACTGCCTGAAGAAATGAAAGGTGTATTTCACTCGTGACAGAAGGGACATGAACAGACCCGATCAATAGCTATCAACAACCAGAAATGGCATTTCGAAAGACCTGTACGAATACATGAGCAATAGATGCAGGGTGAAAACAGACACTGATTTATCTAGGGATAACTAAGGTATCATGAGATTACACATTTGACATACTCTATAGTGAAGAAAGATGAAAAACCTGAATGAATTGCTAGAGTGTAGTTTTAAAAGTCTTACTCTTTTCTAAAAAAAATTTCCTGGATATAGAGCATACATTTCACACTGACTGAATTTAAATTTTTCAAAGAAACGTGTTGTCACTCCACAGGTACACTAAGTATCAATGTCCATTTTATAAAAACTGACTACAGACCACACAGCACTTCTGTTTTAATCGCACGGTGCTGTGTCTGGAAACCAAAAGTATATATTCCAATTCGTTCACAAATTACATTGACTTGGGGAAGAAAATGTATTTGGCTTTAAAGAACTAGTTCATGAATTAAAAAAAAAATTAAAAGTACAACTATTAGGCATGGCTCACGAGTCTGCCAGAGAACATGGAAAACTGATTTTAAGATAATATTGTCTTTGAAAGAAACATTAAAATCAAATCAAAAGAGCAGCTGTTGAAACTGTCTAAAATGAAGGTTTGAAAATGTGGGTCTATTCTCTAATTAGCTTGCTAAGAGACAGAGTATTTTTCAAATAAAGAATCCATTAATTCAAAATTTGAACAATCAAAATTTGCACAAGAATTCTAATGACAGGCAGATCAAAGTAACATTGAGACAGGTCATTTTATAACGACAGTATTTTATATAAATTAAAATTTTCACATCTGAACACCAAGTTCAGGGGAAAAATCATTTTCAGCCTTGATTGAAAATGAATAAAAAAGTAACATGGTAAAATTGGTTTCCACTAAACATAGCAAGTGTTTCTCTGGAGAGAYTGAGGACAGAGCGTAGGGAGACGTTTGCCCTTTTCAGTCTGCAAACTTTCACTGTCTACAGCTACTAACAGACCTACAAAGAAACAATATGAGCAACTGGATACKCTTCTCTCCTCAGGATTGGCACACACGAGATTTCCAGATGTGCAYGTTGATTTCCAGATGTACATGTTAATAGAAGTTCTATTCCCAATTTTAAGGCACAACCCCCAAGAAAACTCCAGAATTTCAGCTCTATCACAATGAGTGGCTCCCTCCTCTTCATGCTTTTTGGTGCCCAACTACTCACTCTTTGAATGTAAATCCAAAGCTGAAAGACTAAGAAAGTGGAAAATATGGTAAAAAGAGAAATGAAATCGCCGTTCCTTTTCACTTCCTCACATTCCTTTATAGCTACAGAACGTTTTAATTGCTAAGATTATAAACTACTTATTCTAGACAAAGAACTTCAAAAAGAAATTAAGCACAAACCTCCCTGGAAAGCTAATGATTCATAAAGTTCATTTAACCAGTATTCCATWAGATTTTCTGCTGTTAAAATAAATCTCCCTTCAATATTTTGTCCATAAATAACTTTTGACTTTATGACTSTGTAAAAGTAGCTGCTGCTGCTGCCATCGCCTTTGATTTCTCCCATTTTAGTCATTTTGTAAGTCTTTTTAAAGTGGGTATATTTTTTAGAATTTTAAATTTTAAATCTGTTCCATATGACTACTTGCTTCATAAGGATGATTCTACTCATTTGTAAGTCTGACACATTTACAAAATAAAATAATGCCTTTTCCAGCCCCAATTCTTACTATTTAAGATGAAACAAAACAATTTACATTGTTAACAATATTTTCATTACAATGCAGTTTTAAACTTACTAATTTAGCAAAACAAATACACTTTCTCCAATCTTAATGAGTTCATATTTTGTATTGGGATAAGAGTTTTCAGTGTAGTTAATTAACAGATCTATAAACCTGTTGCTTTTCACCTGTATCATCCAGTGCACGAGTACTTGGGACAGAGAACAGCACAGGTCTCCTCCTCAACCCTCAGCTGAGCCAAGGGATGCTCCTTGTAACACAACAGCTAGCTTAGCTGTTTTTATGCTACCTCCTGGAAAGCACTGCCACATACACACACCAGTCAGTAGGTTGCAGATAACAGAAATATTATCTGAAGAAAAAAATATTAATTTTAAGCTTTTCTTCCATTTTTGTCTGCATTCATTTGCCTTCAATCACTACCACAAAAGAGAAACAGCTGCTGATATTCTCAGGGGATGATCACTGAGATACTTTAGCACAGAAGAGGCAGATGTAATAGCTAGTCAGCTTTCTGAAGAAAAGAGAAGTCAAACAGAAAACTTCACACRAGACAGACCTTCCACTAGGTCAATGGCAGGGTTAACTACCTGATCAGCCACTATGAGCCCTAATGCTCTTCTGAGGGAACCTGCCCACGGGCTGACAAGCATTAACTCACTCCAGCTGTGGCCAGCTGATGAGGGGATCCCGTTGGCTGCACCATTCACCACAAGACACCAACTCGCTCAAAGCAAGCATGCAAACTCTTGTTTGCTGACTCACGTGAAAGTTGACTGGGAAGGAGCAGGGAAGAATGCTTTGAGGGCAAAAGAAGAAAAGAATACAAAGGAAAAAAAATTAAAGATGTATTTTTCATCCTTCTTTCCTTAATTCCTAACCCTTTATCCTTGTGGTAAACTTCAYTCTTCCCTAATAATGCAGGCATGCCTTGCTCGACAACAACTCATAGTATCTGAATCTGAGCAAAGAAAAAGAYGCAAAAAGACTYCAACTAGCACACATCACATCTATCTGCCTGCCACGTCTTGCCTTCYAGAACTATGTTTTGCATCAACAGTTTCTAAAAACTCGATAGCCAAAAATTCTTCATATCTGCCTKTCATGTTTCTGTCAAAATAAAAGTTCTTGTCGTTCTTCCACATCTCAATCCTCAAGGTATCTAACACACAAATGCCACAGTTAGTTCAAAGCCCTGGAACTGATTTTCAAAACCATTTAAGGAATCAGGCTTCCCTTTCTAGTTCAGAGGGAATGAATAAAATTTCACTAAAAATTTTACAAAAGGAGTACAGGCTTAGACATTCACACTCCATTTAAAYAAATTAATCATGTAAGAACCTAAGGATTGCTGTTTCCAAACAACTTGTTCACTCTGAAAGAAACAAGAAGGATGAAGAATCTAATGCCCATATGGACACCCAGCACTCTCGAGTTTCCCTCCTGGAATTGATCCTAAGCAATTCCAAAGATTACACCCTTCYGACCCATCCCTGAGCCACTGGGGCAGGAATGCTCCCAGGACAGCAAAACTCCTAAGTGACAAATGGAAAAACACACTCAGATGGAAGCCCAATCCTCTCAAAGAGACCTCCAGAAGTCTCTGAAGTCTATCAAAAGTGGAAAGGAAGGCCAGCACTGATCACAAGAAGGGTGATTGAGAATAACTAACACAAAGTCAATGAAGGCCAGGAAAAAGAAAAGGTTTTTTGTTTCTTTAATAAGAAGTTTCACATCTCCTTTGTTAGAAACTACAGCCTGTAACAAAACCAATAATATTTTCCTGCAATMTCAGTTCTGAAAAAATTAGACCTCAAACTGCTAGCTGAGAAGAACAGTAACTMCCTGTTTTTGAAATAAAGCATGTGTAAAATGTTTTTGATGAACTGGGGGAGAAAATAYATTCAGCCATTCAGATCATTTATAAAAGCAAATATGAAGCTGTCTTTTTATCTTTTGGGTCCCAGAGATATTGACATYTAAGCATGGTTGAGAAAGGAAATGGAGAAGCAGCCTTACTTAAAAAAATAKTGACATATTTATTTAATATTCTTCATGGTTGATGAAATACTAATCTAGGGCATACATGCCCATCTAATTTAATGTGAAGATTGGTATGTGTCCATCATAATTCTAATATACTGTAAAAGCCAAAAATGCAATTCAGTCTTCAAAATACTGTGGAATGAACACCATATTTTGGCAAAGAATTCTGTGTGTTCCCCTACAGAGGCTAGATATTTAATCTATTACTCTTGTGGAAGGGGTCTTCTCAATTCATGAAATATTCAATTTATCTTCATGAAGTATTCAATTTTTTTTTTTTTTTCTGACTCCTAGCCTTCCTCCACATCTGGTTTGTATCTCTCTGTGTATGTTTTACATTGTGCTATTGTATTTTAATAAATACATTGCATATAAAGTCAAAGTTAAGAGCAATTGCATCTTTGTGAAGTATATTTTGTGTACATCTGGAAACAAATTATAGAAAAAGGGTTTAGTGGTTTTAGTTCAATTAGATTTCAATGAACTGAAGATCTGTGTCAAACATTTAAGTGTGTGMAAAGGCATTCTAGGCAACATACAAAACATGATCCCCAGATTTTTTTTAAACTTCAAGTAGAACTGACCTCCACCACTCATTATTAAGGTCGTGTGACACTTTCCATTATAAAAYTGCCTTTAAAATTTGTTAAACCTACAAGTGACTGCATTCCCTTGGGCTAAAACATTCCATGCAAAGTCAGAATCAAGCTTTTAATCTTGATTTTATGAAAACTTGTGTGAGATMTAAACCACGGGGAGGGCGAAACTGCACTTCACCACAGGCGGTCGGTCAGCAGCGAACGCTCAGCGCTGCCCCACGCTGCCCACGCGCCTCCAGCCGCAGCGAGCCGCGCGCTTTCCACCTGCCCTTGGCCACAGCAACTACCGCAGGGCTCTGCCCCAGGCGCGTCCGGCCAGGGCCCAGGCGCCCGGACCGTGAGCCAAGGTCCCTTCTCCTGAGCTGCTGCAGGATCATCTTGCTGACAAGGGGTCCAAAGCCAGGCGTGCAACGGCACAGGCAGCAGGAGACAGAGCTGGTTCTGCAATTAARTGTTGCTGCTGGAAACTTTAGGTTTAGGTGCAAGCTGTTGCAAGAGACTGAGACTGACAGCCAGAAGCAGCGATGAAGGAACAGCCCCATAGAACTGAAATTTATCCTTTTTTCTCGTGCGTATGAATCCACTCTATAGGATTCATACTACTTGATACAGTACACATCAGCTATTCACAGGGTCTCTTGCCCTGTAYAAAATATCTAATATCTATTTTGATAAAGAAATCTTAGCCAATTTCCTTTTGGGACATTTCTTAAATCCCAGCCACAGAGCATCCGGATGCTTCACTACCATGAATAGCCYCTGCCTATTTTCAGAAGAAATAACACGATACACAAGGTTTAAAGTCAAATGTATTCATTAATTTTAGGTGCTCAGTCTGAGATATTTTAAAAATCACTTCATTTAGTTCCAAGTTCTTGATAATATTTCAATAGATTTCCACTCTTTCACCCTGGGTATCAACCAAACTGAGGAACATACAGTTTCTCATGGCCTGTAGGAATCAATCCGCATAGACACAAACTTGCACGGAAGCTCTGTGGAAAACACAGGGATAGAATCCAAATCTCCAGAAAGGCTCTTTTCTGCCCTAACAAAGAGACCACCTTCCTTCCTTCCTTCCCTCCCGTTCTCATCCTCATTCGTCACACCCTGTGCAACAGAGCAGGCAGGCGTCTCCATTTCATAATCCTGATTTGCACCCTGATTCTTCYTGCGCACTGTTTGGTGGAGGGACCTTGCAGGCAACAAAAGCCACAGATGGCCATCATACTTGTGACCAATTCTTTTTTTTCCCCCGCAGCTTTTCTTTTGCATGATAGAGAACACTGTTTTAAACTAGTACTGGAAGCATGTGTTCAGCACCAGTGACACTACTAAGTGACAGAGACACGAAGCATAGGAAGTTTGTTTTTTATTTTTTAAAAGGGTCAAACAAAAGCTAATTAGTAACACATATTTTATTTTACGGAGTGCTACTTTCATTTTATAGCCATAAAAATTTCAAAGCTTTTTGTGCACTGTTCATGATTTCAGCCCTAACATCCTATAGAGTAATTAGAGGGGAAAGGGACTACTGCTCTGCATTCTGTTCAGGGTAACTGCCTTCGTCTAGCAAGCTGAAGAACATTAAGAAGTGGTTGAAAAGCAGGTTAAATATTTTGTGGCATTAATACCTTAAAAAACAAAGTTAGCATCAAGATTGTTTTACTCTTTTAAAAGTACAGTTTTAATCCAGACACTGAATTATTTTAAAGTTGTTGCATATGCATTATAAAGTAACTCCCTCACCACCACCCTTTTGGGCCAAAACTAAGGTACACAATTGAAAAGGAGTATCAAAATTTCGATAGCTCAAGCACTAAATGCAGTTCTTGCAGTTATTCATTTTTGACATTCAAATTCCTGACATAGGCAAAAGTGTCTGAAGATTTGAATTTCCTGCCAAATTTGCCTGCATAAAAGCTGATTTGGTTTGAATTTTAATGATGAGCGTATTTAGATTTTTTTGCACCTTACCACTCTTAATTTCTCTCTTAAATCCAAGAGAGCTAGATATCATGTCAGATTTCCGTGTTAAAGTGGAGTTCATTACAGCTGTGAAGCTATTTCTGGCTCACAGGTTTGCTGTCTCTGTTGATAGGACAGGACGCTGGTTCCTTCCCATGCTCARAAAGACGCACTAAGCTTCTGCAGGAGTCCACACAAAAGGGAGAAGCAGGAGAAAACACTGTGCTTTGTAAGGGAAAYGGGCCCGCGTGATACACGCAGCCACTGTCAGCAGGGTGGCTTGAAACCACTGCTCCAAGGCACGCTGTGGTTGCTACAAGGAGATATTTAGGTGACAGATTGCACGTGAGAGAATTACGGTATTTAGYATATTTAGGGTGCACTGTCAACCTGCAATATATGCTCTTAATGTGACCATTAGGCTTCAGCATACAGGGAATGGTACAGTAAATTCGCAGTGAACTCACTCCTGACATAGGGGTCACACCGCGAGGCCTTACTGGAAGGTTTGGCTGCAGCAGATCTTGCCATACCCAAGCATGGGCTGAACTTCCAACCGTGACCCCCTCAGTYACAGCCCAGTGACAGTGCCAGGATTCAGTGCAAAGGATATGTGGCCTTCTCTCAGGAGGTGAAATAGGGAATGAGTAAGCAGCAACCAGCAAATACAGAAGGGGAGAAAAAGTCCTAATGATGCAGAGAGAAAACTGTTTCCCTAGAACTAACAATACCTCCTGTATTAGGAATAACTTGCTTTAATTCCATCTTAGCAGTGTAAGGATTCATGTGGTAACTATCACGGCAGGGTTTGAGCACCCTTGGCAAGGACAGTAGCAAACATTACCAGCTCTCTCCAMGAGCAGCCTGCATTCTTTGACTTCCCCCAGCACCAAATTTGTTTGCTSTAAGTACTGTGGAACTCTATCCAAGCAGGTTCTGCAGACCAGAGATTTCRTGAACCACATGTTACCAAAAGACTTGGACAAGTTAATCTGACATCTTGTTCTCATTACAGGCAAGTTTGGCCCAGATGATTTTCTTCAATATCTGACTGTGCTGTTCGAAACAAAAACCTTGGCACTCACCTGCTCCTCTGCTGCTTCAAGAGGCAAAACATAGGAATCAAAGGTTATTTACTGGYCTGCAGCACTGTACATACCAAATCCTCTGCTGTTACCGGCTGTCCCTTTTTATCATTAGCCACCACCATTTTTCCCAGCCTCTCCTTCATATCTGCAAGGCTGGAGGTAAGTGCCAGAATGGCCATAATTTCACTTGYAACAGCAATATCAAACTGAGCCTGTAAAATAAAAATCATGAACCAAATCAGAGTCAGGTCAAGCACTCACAGGGAATTGTCAGGAACAGACACAGGAAAGACAGATGTCACACTGGAATTTGAACAATTCTACACTGCAACCCACTTCAAACACTCTGTATTTCCTCATCTATATTGTCTGTTGCACTTCATCTACTTGGRGATTGGTCTCGACTGCTTAGCCCCTCAGCTCCCATTATCCTTGTTAGAATCTCCCTCAAGGACCAAGATTTTTTCTTTTTTTCTCACTGTGAGGGAAAAAAAAAAAGACCAGATGCATTTTCAACTTCTCTGGCATGAGCACAGATTTTTTTCCCCCCTCTATCTGTAATGTCTCCAAATTTTTTTTATTATTATTTTAATTGTGGCTTCAAAAAATTCTTGTTCATTCTTTTGATCTCTTCTTGATCATTCTTTTTCTATAGAAATTAAAATTTTAAGAGTTTATATGGCCAGGCCTTGAGCTTGATCTTGATGATATAAAACATATTTATCCCTGCATCCCTCTTGTTTATGAACAAATATATAAGAGAGGGAGAGAGAGAAAGACAGAAAGAGAGACAGAAAGAGAGAAAGAGAGAAAGAAAGAGAGAAAGAGAAAGAAAGAAAGAAAGAAAGAAAGAAAGAAAGAAAGAAAGAAAGAAAGAAAGAAAGAAAGAAAGAAAGAAAGAAAGAAAGAAAGAGAAAGAAAGAAAGAAAGAAAGAAAGAAAGAAAAAAAAAGAAAGAACACAAAAGCTATTTGCAGCAATAGACCTATTGTTATTAAAGAAATCGTCATATTGTGCAACACTTGAACATAATCCTTATTTTTTAAACTTGTGATACGAACTAGTAATTTGTGTTCTATTTTACTATTAGAAAAGCCCAGGCCACATGCTGCTAGGAAATGAACACGGCATTATGTGACAGGAATGCAGTGTGGGGGCGAGGAACCGCAGCCTCTTTAATAATCTCTCCAGCTCCAGTGAATTTAAGTCCATACAAAACACATTAATTGAGAGCACTCCATTACCTACGTAGAAAAAAACACCTGGATTGGTCTCCACTTCAGAGCAGGCTCACCTCTGCACACCTGCACAATTCATCAAAGCCTGTGATGACACACAAGCACTTTCCTGAATGGAGCCTCAGTCAGGTCGGGGTATATATCCCAYAAATAACAAAAGCTAATTCTGTTACAGAGATATTCAGGATAGGGATTCAAATGAAATGCTGAAGTTATAAAGCAATTTGTTTCTTCCCGGGATGYAGCAGAAGGCACAACAAACCAGAGCTCATGGTGAACATCACTGTTATTGCTGGGATTAAATGGATGCTGCCGTCTYCAAGGAGAATGAGCCATGGAAGACACTGCAGTGCACTTAATGCAGGCAAGAAGCCTGARAAAACTAAGCCCAGCCCATATACTGGAATATTATGTGACTTTAGCAGGATGTTGATCAAGATACAAAAAACTAAGATTTTATTAGACACACTATTGATTTTACATGAAGTATAAAAAAGGACAGGAAAAACAATCCCAGGTAGATGCTTAGAGAGTGASACAATATTTTAGTGAAAAAACAGGCACAGACTGTGACAGCAGGTGCTATTTTAACTCTAATAACCTTTACACACCTATGAAGTGCTGACAGAAGCCTTAGCTGTAAAATCCGTTCTCTGTTGATGAAAGGATCCACCCACATGGATTCAATTGCAGGATCAAGGCCATCAGTCATGTAATACTCTTTAGAAACCACCGCATCCCTGTTCATTAAAATGCAGGCTTTTGCTCCTGCTGTGCTCTGCTATTTTACACAGGTGTCATTGATTTTAAGAATGCTGGAACATCACTCCAAATATTTATAAAATGCATCTGTTAGCTATGAAGTCCTGTTTCATCTGGCTCTCTGGCTACGCTCCGAAATGAGTTTCGCTAAACATTCTTTATTTCTCGAGTCAGTAAAAACATGTTAAAACATGAATGAATATGTGCATCGGTCCAGTGTATCAAAACTGGATGCATCAAGGTCACTTTAGCCAGAGTAGTTCAGAAGCAACACTAGACAGTCTTATATTGATAGCATTTTGTAGTAAAACAACCCATGTTGAAGTCAGCAGCGTAATTATGGTAGCAAAGTAGTGCACAAAAAGCCTGGCAGAACTTAGCTTAAAGCTAAGAACCATGAATCACTGATAAATCTGAACACAGGAGAATGCCTCAAGTGCTGACAGAACATGGACCGTATGTTATAGTCCCAGTCCATCACCAAAGATGAGTATTAGCTGATTTGAATTTTTTGTAAGTTATAGAGAAGTCTCTGCTTCATGTACTCAAAACCAAAATAAGGCAYCTCTCTCCAAAATTTCTTTAATTTGACTGTTCTATTTAATTAAGCAAAGATTAAAATTCCCATAGGACTATTTTTCTACTCTTTATTGAGGCACAAACCCCAGATGTGAAATCATGAGGAAAAATTAAAGATGTGGGGTCGAGAAGAAGTGATGCCTCATCTATTCCACACTAAGTATTTATCTTTGCACCAAAGTAGTCAGAACCTCATGAATGTGGTTATCCAGAGTGTTAAATTGCAATAATCTTTCTTGAATTAGAAGCAAATGAGTTTGCTCCACCTAACACTGTTATTCTATACTGAACTTACTCCCATTTATTCACACTATTCATTCACATTTACTTAACTGAATTTACACTATCTACTCACAGATATACTTGCTCAAACAGTAACAGTGAAGTCAGGCATTCAATTTAGCAGCCAGATCTTTAATAAAATTCCAGCATTCCCTAATATATGCAAATTTTTCAAGTGCTTTTGACACATTGTGCAGTATACATTGAAACTTCAGGCTCTGTTATCCATTAACACAACTGGCTTCACTGCAACACTGCTACGCAGATCAGCAGATGTGAGCGTTGCAATTCAAAGAGATTTGTGGAAGAGTCACAGACCGGCAAACATCTCTCAGGCTCCAAAGCAAAGTCTGTCCAGAGCAAGTTATAGTATTTGCCTTTACATACCTGACGGACAAATCCCTTCTCRGTATTTGCCTGGCCAATTGTAATTTTCCGTAGGAATCTGTCATTGGTATCCACCACTAAAATAAGGGAAAGGCAAAACATATTATCAAAGATCCAGAGATCTTAATTCTTTCTCAGAATTTTTTACAGCTTTAATATACATAAGATTCAGCTACTTGCACAGCACAGTGCAAGCAGATAAACATGCCTCTGCATGTTAGCAGTGGTACTCACTTGGTTTCTTCCCCTCTATTTGATACCTTGGAGTGACAGTTTGAAATAACACAAGCACTATTTCTCCACACAATATTTGAAGCTAACAGATGCTTGACATTCTAATGTACAACTTAATATTTTACCCACACAAGAAAAATACACCCTGGCAGATACAAAGCACCTCAGATCTATCTCAAATAATTTACCTCTTTATTGACTTGTTAAARGTTGATATTTAAGACTACAAGATACAGCTTAAACTTGGTCTGTTTTTCTTTATAAGGATGATTATGTTGTCAGATTGATTCTTCCAGACAAGTCACTTTATTGCACATCACAGTAACTAACTCCACATTCAGCTGGGCAGCATTCAGAGAATTTTTTTTCCCAGCTGCCAAGACCAAGCATCTGTTATTTAAGATATCTTCAGACAACTGTCTTCCTAACCTGGAAACGCTTTGGGTATTGCAAGGGCATGTCCAAACCATGCTGCAGAACTGCTAACTTCATTTACACTGCAGCAATCCAAATTCGCCATTCTTGCMCAGACAACAATTTTGGACGTGCCTTTGTAGGACCCAAAGGGAAAAACTGCCACCTGATCATGATGTTTCTTAGGAAGAAACACCAGCAGGATGCTTTTTTTTTTTCTTTTTTTGTTAGAAGCAAGGGCCAGACTGCAGGACTTATCCTTTCCTGGGATGGTTAACCCCTTTGGTCCTACAACCTTTTGATCCTCCTGYAGCAACCCTAAAAAAGGAGGTAAGAAGGTTCTTTAGACCAATTTAACCCACAGTCTGGCAATCAAGTAATTTTTCTGGAAAATGCAGATTTGAGTCATATTCAGTATAAGACTGAGAATGTATAAGATATAAGACAGACTTCCCTGGGAGTTGCCTGTACTGGAGGTTAGTGACATTGACTCCTCCCTTCATGAGTGCTCATGCTGTTTTTTTAAAGATTAACGAATTTGTCTGTGCAGAAAAGGCCAATGTAATTACCCAAGAACAAGAGGGATTTAGCATCTCAGTTTCACACAAGCTCCAGTAGGCTGAGAAAAGCAAGGCTGCAGTCACCTCCTCTGCTTGGTCATTTCACATGGGGATGCTGCAAACACGCCACATATGCTTTCTTCCGTGGTATTCAGGGCCCTGATTTCCTCAGGAATCCCATTTAAGGGATGGTGCAAAGCAGATGTGGTTAACATATTTTGGTTTCTATTTATTTATACTGTTAACTTATCTCGGTTTCTATTTAGGCAAAGCCATACTCCACAGCACTGGCAGGAACTGTGAACAGAGCTCAGCAGGAGGAAGCAGCAGGCGTGTGCCAAGCGGGGGGACCATATGCCACCACCAAGCCATATGGCCAGCCCGCCTCTCAGGCACGAGCCCATCCCCTGTCCTCAYAGGGAACTCGCTCTCTGGACAGCCCGAGGCAGACCTCACCGTCCTTCCTCTCCGGCTCCCCTCAGACACTGCTGAGGGCATGAACCAGCCTTCGCACCAGCCTGGACAGCCAGTGGGAAGTTTTTTATCCAKTTCTTTCCAATGGATTCAGGCAACCTCAATACGCTTACCATTAAATTGTAATTACCACTGCAACTCTACCTGGTCACTGGGTCACAGCAGCTCTCTCACTACAGTCAAAATTAATTCTCCAGGAAGATTCCCATAGCCGCTCTTAGAAGTAGAAAAATAAGGCCACAAAACCAGTTCTCACTTCTCCAATCTGCCCTCTTCCTTATCGAAAGTAAACATTCATGGAAAAATTAAGTTCAACTAAGAGGCAGTGTTAGGTTTAATGCATCTACTTCCTGACCCTCCAGAGATATAAACAGGATCTGGATACCACAGAAAGGGGCAGTTTTCTTTCTTCTTAGTGTGTTATATCTATAAAATCTTCCGTAAGATGACAATGAACTTTAAGCTCATGACCCTTTCCAACGAGACAGATCCTGACTGCAAGTCATTTTCAGACAATCTGACAGCTCTCTCTCTTGCCCTGTGCAGTACATTTTCTGRTAAGAACCAAGTTTCATGAACACAGTCCCAAAACAAACATTTGAAATCTAGAGCACTCTTAACACCTTTCTTTTTTCTGGTAATATTTAAAATATTCCACACAAATCTCTATAATGTGCATAAAACCTTCCCCAGCATTTGCTTGAGATGAACTGAGTAATTTACTTGACAGTTGTTGAGTAACGTTGCCTCCTCTCAAACCTGTGCTGATCAAAACAATGGGTYGCATTACACTGCTGTATTAGTCCTTAATGTCAATATAGGACTCTTCCATGTACAAATACAGTGTGACTAATAAGAAACATCCTATGTCACACTCCTCAGTGCTACCTTGAGCAATAGCCTAAGTGTGAGCTGGTGGGCATATGAAAGACACAGCAGAGTGCAGCCAAGGCTTCTGACTTCTCAAGAGATCTAGCCCTTTTTGGTGATGCTCAGCCAAACACCCCATTTGATTGTTATGGAGGTGAAACTGCACCTTTCACCTCGATGCTTTTCAAAAAAAAAAAAAAAAAAAAAAACCAAAAAAAACCTAACATCTATTAAGTCTCTGAGCTAGCCAAGCTGCTTACCTTTCATAGAGTAATCCATCCTTCAGAATTCCAAGTCTCTTGAATTACTACAGTTATTTAACCAAGATTGAATTAAAAAAAACCCCATCATTTAATAGCCAAAAAGTGAGGCTTTCTGATTACATACCTCTTTGCCATGTTATAGTTGATGGGTCAATATCAAGGCGCACAAATTTGCTGATCTCCTCTTCTGTTAAAGTACTAGGATCAGTCTTATTTATTCCCAGCCTCTAGAAAAACAGAAGATAAATAAAGGCAATAAAGTTGCTCTTCGAAAGGTATAGCTGGTTTGGTTTATCTCTCTCATGTTAAACTAGCATTTGGGAAAGAAAATAAGTCAGGGCTGAAACTATTTATAAAAGCACACAGGAAGAAATCTGTTACTAAAACAGGCAAATATGGATGGAGAAGGGAAATGAAAAACAAGAAAAAAATGTAGGCTATTAAATGAAAGTTGGTTTTTTTTAACACAGAAGTTCTTAACATAAGCCAAGGAGAAAAATCAACATTATCAGTCACTTTGAAAAAGATAAAGCCAGTCATTTTTAATGAAAGCTAGGGAAATCAATCCTTTAGAGAGTATTAAAAGCGCTTCCTCCTTGCTCCCTACTGAAGATGAGTCTCTCACACTATCTGGGAAGCTCACGTTCAAAAGCAGAAACAGGCACTTCCCCCTCAAGGGAGAAGGAAAAAAAGCTCTTGAGAAACAATCTGCCATTTCTGACACCGATTACCCCTAAGGAAACTGCTGCTACAGTTTTCCACTCCAATTTTAACGAAACAGGACATACATCTTCAATGGTCAGTGTCCTACTAATAATTTTTTGGAATCCATTTTAATTGAATTTCAATTGAATTTGACAGAGTTAGCAGAAGTCTTGGAAATTGTTTTCTATACGTTTATTGCAAACAAGCATATAGATAAGGGAGAAATATCCCTGGAGAGTCCCCATCAGGGGAAGCTGGTCAGAAACCAGCGCCCACCCGCTCTGTGTGGTGTAGCAGGCAGCAAGGAGGTACAGGCCAGCAACCCTATACATACTTATTCTTACACACGCTTTTGTATGCATTGACCAGTGCACAAAGGCAGCAGGAGGAATAMGAAGAAGGCAGAAGTAGTGTGGGAATGAGTTTACGGAACCTCAACAAAAACAAGAGAGAGATGCTGTGGAAGCAGAAAGGGCACTAGAGATCTGGGACAGAGCTGGAAATCTCTGGATGGAACCAGTGGGAGGAACACTGATGGAGCCTGAGAAAGGGTTGATAATGAAGGCTACAGCAGGGAGTCATACTGGAGAGCAACAACATTACTGAAGACGCGCCAAAAGTCGGAGGCTGGGAGCTAGAGTTACTGCCTAACACCTAGGACAAAGCATAGGAAAGAAAATCAGATTTAAACTCAAAGGAAACCAGGCTTCATTAGCGCTGCCACTCATAAAGCCATTTAGTTTTGGAAGRCATTATCCAAACAGTGCAAAATAAGGTTGGCAATCAAAAATCAGAGTTTACAAACAAAAAAGCCTTCTCTGTAGGAGGTTCTATTGCCCCATTTTTAATAACAAGATCATGGAAGTGACCAAAGTTCATAACAAAGGCATGCTTTTATCACCATCCCTCACCCTAAACCCTGGGGAAAACCCACTCACCTACTCAGCCAAATAATGCATCTTGTATCTTTTTTTCCTTAGTGTATGTGCTTGGGCAGGGCCCGTTAACATTAGTGGCTAAACTTCCCAACGATAACATCTGCACAAGGCATCTTTCAAGAGAGGCTCACGGCAAATTTTCCAGCATTGCTTTCAACGGTCAGGCACAGGGAGAGCAGGGCACTGGGACTGAAAGGTGAGCAGGGCATCCGAGCGACACCTGCGCTGGACCCAGCAGCAAGGAAAAAGCCGACCGAGAGTAAGACACAGGCCTGATGTGCACAAGGCACCAAGGAAGAGCTCGGACATCAGCGGCGAAGGGGAGGTGGTGAGTTAGGGAGGCTTCGGCCGGTTACGGGTGAGAAAAAGGGAAAAGAAACAGAGGAATGAGAAGAGTAGTCCCACAGGTTAMGCAAAAAGCTAGGCAAAACCAGCGTGGGACTGTCTGTACTTAAACACTCAAATCACATACATAAAGGAGGAGTTTCAACCCTTAATGTTCCTTTTTGGACAGAAATGTACCATCCCCCRCATATAAAGTTAAATTTTACCATCTAATTTTTATTTCTATGTATAAAGAATCATTAGACTCAAAATAATTCAGTTATGATGGGAATTGTAACATATTTATTTGASTCTTACAAAGTTTAACTTTTTTCTTTTTCAGTTGCAGATCCTTGGACAGAGAGAAATCRATCTCTGTTACAGAGATGCTTGGTACACTGTGGACAACACAAACGTCACCCCCATCTTGAACCCTACGCACCAGACAACGAACAAGGGCAAAACGAAGACAACTCAAAGCTCTTCTCAAAACTTYGGCCAGATCTGCTCTGCCACAGAGGCGAACAAACATCATCCGCRTCCTTGCGTAGGATCATCCAGGCAACTGGGCAGCCCAACAGCTTAAAATGCTACTGACAAGTATCTTCCAAAACCCACCACCTCTCTCTGGCTTTTCAGCCCGCATTCCCAGTGCGGTTCCACGTGCACTTGGCAGGCAGTCATTGCCATCCAGAGGCTCTGGAGCAACGCTGGCCAGGCTCACACGTGGAGGCCTCCAGGGCCAACAACAATCATGGAATTGGATGTGGAAGGCTGAAGGTCACGTTCAAAACTACCCTTCCCCAACAGCGGCCAGTTATGCTGTTCTCCATTTATTTATATGACTGGTAGCATCCTATCTGGATTCGGTATTCATATATGAATTGCATAGGAAGCTTTTCTGGAAATATTCAGGAAACATGATGGGATATACTACGGAAACAAATGCAATTTCTGTCCCATCGTGGGAGAATATTGTCCAATAGACTTTAATATATTCTTAGAAGTATATGCTATAATAAACTTTCAAAGCCAGAAAATATTGTAAGATCAGAAAATCTGTATTTTCCTATGTTACTTTACCATAATAGGAAAAGAATTTTAAGAACTCTAACCTTAATATTCCATCAGGAAAGATACAGAATTTACAAAATATTATTGGCTTATTTCAGAGACAAAAACAGTGAAAATACTACTTAAAAAATAATATCAGGCCTAGATCCTATAACTACAGGGAGGATGCTTTCAGAAAAAGTCTGGACTCAATAAATTCTTGTGGAAAGTTTGTATAAACTCAGTCCCATACCTCAAATAATTTGCAACAAGTTGCAATAAGAGRATATATTTTATGAAGAGACACTATAATTGAGGAGAAAATACATTAACAACTTACTCTCAAACGGGCAAGCTGAATAGCAGAAAATCCTCTCACACCATTAACTACCGGAACCAGTCTATTATRTAAAGCCTAGAAAAAACACACAGCAAGTTAACGTAAGAAAAACTTACAACCAAGTACTATTTATATGAAAGCCTGATCTTTTATTTTATTAGATTAATTCCAGTAAGAATTTCCAGTTGTGGAATTCTGGTTAGCCACTTAAAAAACAATTCTGAGAAGGTGGACAGGCTTACAGTAATGCCTGTGATTTAGCAGTCTAAAATCAATTACCAGAACTACTGTGTGTTTATGTCTCACAGATAAATTACGTATTTCTGAAACTGGAATCTCCTTTAAACCTTTAGCCAATGAAAATCAACTGTAACCAGTTTTATTACTCATACTAGTAATATTGTTTGCAAACAGGCTTAAACGCATACTTGTATCATGCCAAGAGGACGAGACAGTCCTGTGCATTTTTATCTAGGCAGCTAAAATAAATAAATAAATAAATAAATAAATAAGGAGGGTTCTTTCTCTTACCTCCTCACAGCATCCTCCTCCTAGCATATATCATAAGCAAGAATACATCATGAGCTTAACTTTTAGCTTTAAAATGACTTTTCAAATTAAAAACAACAAGGAGAGATAATGTCCTTTGTTAGACTACTTAGTAGAGCTTGACAGCTTTTTCAGCTCTTGTTGACAAGCTTTTGGACACATCTTAAAGACTACCTTAAGAGAATGTATTTGATGTAAAAATATATTCTATAACAGTCATTTCCCAGCAGAACATGCRATGGTCCTAGCAATAATTTCCATTCACACACATGGAAAAATCATAAAAAAATCTAATTATTCTACCTTGAGATACTATCCTATAGACAAATTGAAAAAAAAAAATCATGTGGATATTAGAAAATAATTCTCACCTTATCAGACTGCGTATTTTCATGCAAGATCCTCGCATCAATAGCAGCAGCGAGCAAATTATTTGCAGCAGTTATAGCATGAATGTCTCCAGTCAAATGAAGGTTGAACTACAGGGTGAAAACAGCAAAAAGGAGCTTTAACTCAACCTGATAATCTCAGATCAACCACCTGTCAGTGCAGACAGAGTACCATTATGGCTGAAATAATACACTGAGTTATATGAAGACATATTTTCACCTGGGCAAGTGGTAAACTACCAAAGCCAAACAAAGCCACAGAGGTCTTTTTATTCATTACTAAATGATCCTGGAATAGAAAGCCTAGGGCTATGGCTCCACATCATTAATACTAWATCAGTGCAAATCAGCAGGAGAAATTTGACCCGGCTCAGATGGGCAGATTTCTGCTGAATCCCCCTGAGCACAGTTCGTGCTGCCTTTACRCTTCCATGCCAGCTTTCTCCTAGCTACAAGGGAAAAGGCCATGCCTGACCTTTGCTGATACAAGGTCTGCACATCAACATTTTGCAGGAAAATCTGAAATCAGCAGGGCTGGATTGCATGAGGATGTGTGTTACACCGGCATCGCTCGCGCTTTTCACCCGATCAAGAAGACAGAGGGCCGGCTCCAATTGCACCGTGGTGCTGAGAGCCTGGAGGCAGTAGCCACAACTGACCCAGGCCCTGGGCTATGATCATACTGATGCACAACACAGGATCAAACCATCACTAATTGCTACACTAGTGCTTTGTGAGAGCAGCTGTGCACTTGCAAAGTGCTACCTCATTAGTTCAGGTTGCAAAGTGGCTTGGGTGAGKTCTAAATTAGATTCTTTTTCAATGAAACCCAATCACAAGATCTGCAAGAGGTGCACGGTTAATGCACTTTAGTCTGTAACGGKGACAGAGGATCCAAACCAACCAGCAGGCTGTATCAGAACCTCCTGTCCTCCTGCACCCACAGAACATAGGTATGCCAACAGASAGCACTCAAACCAACGAGTGCCCTGGTGTACCTTTAGGAGGACACTTTGACACTTAATATTAGTTTCTACTCCTCCCTGAAAGCAGCAGGGTGAAGGCTGAGCAAAGGGCAGTGGTGCCACACGCAAAATCACTTTGGATCCTGTCCCTGGAGTGACAACCTCACATCCTCCCATATCTCTCCTCTTTGCCTAAAGATCTAGGTGCTCTTAGATAGGCTAAATGAGCCACCTAGTACTGGATTTGACAACAGCTAACAGACAAGAAATACTGGACACGGTCTAAATTTCATCCAAATCCTTGCCTCAGTGTGCCCATAAAATGCTTAATTAGATATCTTGAATATTGTATACTAAAGMAGGATGAAGATTTCAGTCAGGATATCACTGTTTTCACAGTGAAAGTATTTTGAAAGCAAACGTACATCTGGCTGACTTCAAAAGCTAAGAGAGGAATTTCAGAAGAACTTGAAGCCTAGGGATAATATCATCTTTAACAGAAATCCATTCACATATGGGTGAGGGAAAGTTGCAGATTAATTTAAAGAAAACAATTCTTTCACTTTGCCAGCACATGGGAAAAAACTTTTCACAGGAAACCTCTCTATTCTATTACCATTTTTGGACTAAATCATCATCCTTTTACTTGCTTAGCAAAAGTTCTGGTATTTATCTCTCAGAAATGAGTCACTACCAGAGATGGGTCAGTCTGGCTAGGAAAAAAATCCATTTTGCCACAGTTAGTGACTTCAATTAAATTAACATTAAATCTGTAGATAGATAGACGAAAAAAAATGTCTTCTATCAACCAGTCCCAGGTCTCTTTTTCTACTTGACCTGAAAGGTAATGTCCTTTGAAAAAGATGTGCATGTAAAAGGAAATAAGTATCTTTAGTCAGCTCTTTATCTTGCGTCTTACACACAAGACAGTGCAGAAAACATCTGAGTGACAGCTGACATATTACAAACATGTACAAATACTGCCCTTGAGCAGTCCCCTTGAGCAACCACCTCTCCCAAAAAAGGGCCCAGTATGTGCTGCATTGCCTCCCCTGTCCCTAGTGCCTCTCACCTCCTCCATGGGAATCACTTGGGCATATCCACCTCCTGCTGCTCCACCTGTGCAAGAAAGCAGAGGGTCACACCAGACTCTCAGCAGTTTGGGGGAAAAAACACATCAACAGACTAAGTAAAACATTSAGCTTTGCTGATATGCTTCATATTTTAATTTCTATTAGGGAATCAGTGATACGTACAAATAAAAAGGAATTACTTTAGCCTTCCTAGCTTTCTAATACAGACAGTAAAAAGGAATTCCTGAGCTGAAAAGGAAGTCTGCAGCTGATGGCTGGTCCAGGCTTTGGCTAGATAAGAGTTACTCACTGCTGCTGCCCAGGATTAGGGCAGAGTCATGCACATGCAGCAGCTGGGAGGAGAGACACTGCAGTTACCAGTGATCACTGCTTCCAAATGTGACCTTCACATCCTGGCCTGAATGCACCTTCCCCACTGCTTCCCAATATATAGGCAAGTAAGTTCATTGTAACTATGCAAAAGTTGAGTGGAGATATTAAAGCACTCACATGCACCAGTGTTGGCTGAGAAGCACCAAGCACCCGGAGCCTTCCAGCTGAAATCAAAAGTGTTAACTTAAACTTCAGCAAAGCAAAGTAGAGCAGATGGGGAGTGCTTGCCAAGCCAGGCACCAATCTCAGCTGAGAAATGGCAACACAAAAAAAAAAAAAAATGTTTATTACTTCCTATCAACATTGAAGACAGGCCTGAACTCTGGCTGGCTCTTACTTGGCCCTCAGGCCCTTGTGAGATTTCTGGGCAAAAAGACAGCAGCCCAGGGTTAGGAGAGACACCTCGGAGGACGAAGAGACTCACACCGAGCCAAGCAAATGACGCAGGCACAGCTGAATCCCRTACCAACATAACCACATCACAGCCACGACTGCCAATTGCTCTGGCTTRGATACTGCAAGTCAACATGTGAATTTAGGCTTGCTTCTCAAGGAAGAGTTAAACAGCAATTTTTAGAGACATTTTTAAAACTAGCTTCAACAAACAGAGTGGATGGGAGGGTGCACACACGCRCATAGAAAACGTCTTGGCTAACTTATGCCAAAGTCTTTCACTATGTGTAGKTTTTATATGTACTATCAGTATACACAAGTTCATGAACATATAAATGAACCTGGGATGGGAAGATGTGTGYGTGCACTAGGTATACACTTAGCAAAAATACCAGACAGCACTATTTAGGCAATCCACTGAGTTAATGAAGTAACTAAGGATTTTTTTTAAAAAATATATCCTTTTAAATTGAAAGTAGTCATACAGTGTGCAAATATTAGGTACCTTTAACTCCAAAAGTAGGTCCTTGGGAAGGCTGTCTCAGGCAGGCAAAGGAATTTATGTTAAGATGTGCAGTAAGAGCCTGGACAAGACCAATTGTGACGGTGCTTTTCCCCTCTCCCAGGGGTGTTGGAGTTATTCTATTAAAAAAAGAAAAAAGAGATTAATTAGATTAATTAATTAGATTAATTAGATGTCATCCTGGCTAAGGATATCAGAACTTACGGCTTTTGGTTTCAATGAAGAATATTTGTACAACAAATTTCAATAAAATTACTCTACCTCCACAAAAACACTGCCACAATGTTATCCTCCTAGCTCAGGCTGGAATGCTAATATACATGTGTCTTCTATTTAAGTAATTTACTATGATAGCAGAAAAAGAGAAGATTATTTTGGCAAAAACTTCTAAACAAAACATACTGAATTTAGACATTTTCATTACAGTGTAAAAGTCTCACCAATTTCATTAGCAAACCAACCATCAAAACACTCCGAGCATGTATTAATATTTTTGTGTAGCAATGTATGGGATGTTTTATTTCTACTGCTCAAACTATGAATAACAACATACTTTAAATCAGAGAACAGACCCTTTTTTTTGCATGGCTCAGCTATCCCTTCTCTAACTTCCATGTCATCACAACCCTCAGCAACTGATTTTTCAATCACATAGGATGCAAAAGGCACTATATTCAATTGAATAGTGCACAATTCGATTCGTTGTGTACTTTACATTTATGTTTCTTGGTACCTTTGCAGATCTAAGGCCCAGGCTGGACAGCTAAACCCACAGTCTGATCTCCCACACAACAGGTCAAAACCTCCAGGAATGCCAGGAATTCCCATGTCTGCTCTAGACAATCTCTAGTTGAACCAGGATGGTATTTTAGAAGACAACCAACCTCAATATAAAGACTCTGTGTCTGCTTCTCACTACTGAACTATAACAAAGGGACAATGATGGTTCATTTTCCAAATGAAAAACTTCCCCATCCTGGGCAACGGGTAAAACACGGAGCACTTCTGCTGGATGGGAGAGAATACTGCACAGGATGG
Source organism: Eudromia elegans (assembly GCA_003342815.1). Classification (NCBI taxonomy): domain Eukaryota; kingdom Metazoa; phylum Chordata; class Aves; order Tinamiformes; family Tinamidae; genus Eudromia; species Eudromia elegans. The sequence goes on along the minus strand of PTEX01000046.1, from coordinate 1,613,764 downwards.
TAAAAACAAAAAACAAAACAAAGACAGACAAACCAATCAACCAGACAAACAAGCCAAAATACCCAGAACAACAACAAAAGGCCATAAAGAGAAAATTTGTATGCTTGTCACATTAGCTCGTCACAAATCTATCCTTTACACCATTTGACTCTGGGCTTAATAAAAACAGACATGAATTTACTTTGCCTCATACTTGTCTGGCACAATTTGGGCATCAGCGGCAAGCCTTATTAAGATCTTCTATATTGCTGAAGGAAAGAATTTGAATAGATAGTATTTTACTATCCAAAAAAGTAATGTTCTAACTCAAGTGAAATCTCTGGGATTTTAATATGCCACTAACAGATTCCCTGAACTGAGGCTCTTCAGAAATAGCATTTTGTCTGCTGATAGTTTTCTACTGCTCTTAAATGACAACAATATTTGTTTATTTATGGGCACTTGGCTTTTGGCTTATGGGYTTAAGTTATCTGTAACAGCATCATGTTTGCCAGCAACCAGATTTTAAAGAGCAGTTGCTAATTTACAGAGTATTTTGAAATACAGCCTTCCTAGAATTGCAATCCCTCAATTTCAAATGAGAACTTGCTTACTGACAGAAGATTCCCCTCCCCACAAGGAGACTCTACATCACATGCTAATAGAGGGAAAAAAAACCCCAAGGTTGTGAGCAAGACTCTGTAACCAAGACTTGTGAATGCCAAGACAAGCGAATGYCCCAAGGTAGTTTCCTTGAGCAGAGCTAGGGCTCAGTTGGGTCATATTAGGGCTGAGYTTACAGGCCTGTGAGGAGAGCACATGAAATGCTCTGCAGAGGAAACTGGGTAGTCAAATGATTAGCGTTTTACTGAAGGTACTATCACGAGAATACCACCCCTGAGCAAAAGCACTGCCGCAGAGCAGGAAAGTTTTTCATTTGTTTAGAAAGATTAAATTGTCATCCTTWTAAGAAATGTTTCAGTTAATTCAATTAATTCAGCTAATGTTCTTTTGATATGGATACAACACTAATGAATACAAAAGAAATATCCTAAAATTATGGCTTAAAMAGATGCAAAGGAACACTATGCATTTGGTTTTGGGCTTTGCACACCCCTAAGATTAGTCTCTAGAACTACATATATTTTTTTTTCTTAAATACAGGTTCAAGTGGGGAAAGTAATTTCAATTTCACACCTTGCAAYATTCTTTTGCAAGTAACGGATCTTCCCTGCCATACACTGAAAAATGTGAAAACATGGGAAAATGCTTTTGTAGTATATATATTTTTTTTAAACTGATGATCAAATCCAGTCCAGAACTGCTCATAATCACTAATCCTTTTCTTAGAACATTTAGCTGTTTTTTACTTTCTACACATCTCTTTCCAGCAATTTCTGYTCAGAAATAAGAGGAAATGCTAACCTTCAGACGGGACTAACACATCTTCTAGACCTAACCCTTCTCCTTTTGCCCCGTGCTTCCCTCTGACCCACTGCAGGAACAGGGTGCTGCTCCCATTCCTTCTACCTTCATTTTTGTATTTCTGCCKCTTTACTTTTCAATCCCCTTTTAATTCAGTCACACCACCATTCCCTGCCTGTTTTTGTTATTGCTCTTGCTGTTGGTGGTTACCAATGTCTCTGACCATGAGGCACAGTTCACATTTGACAGACTTCTGAAACCCTGTCACTAGCTTATTTATTGAAATGCAGCTTCAAACACAGCAGAACACTGACTCCTCAAGGACTAGCAATTGGCATGCGTAGGAATATGAGCACTTCTTAGGCCTATCACGGAACAAGTGAAATAAAAGATAASAGTCTTTATGCTCGCTCTAAGAAAGGAAATTGGAAATGACTCAAACTTCAACAACAGACAAACAGAGAAAGTAGTTMTATGAAGAACAACATCTACTTCTCCCAGAAGAGTCGTGCAATCAAATACCACTCATACATATGCTCATATAGCCTGCCTGCCCTCTCTGAATCATGTGAAAGAAACCAGAAAGTACTGGGAATTCTGTAGGAAAAAAAAAAAAAGTAGAAGAAAGGAAAGAAAGCAGGAAGGAAAGAAAGAGGGTAAGAGGGAAAGAAGGAAGGAAAGAAGGAAGGAAAGAAGGAAAGAAACCCCAGCTCACTGATCAAACCATGAGGGACTGGTCTTCCCTTTGCTGAATTTCTAGTATTTTGATACTCTGCACGAGCCCCTATCCCTCTTGTGAAGATGAAATCCTGTGTGAACCAGCAACCACCAAAACAGGGGTAAAGATGTGCCAGAGCAAGTGTACTTTCACCAATGTATTCGTGCAAGCACGTAACAGTTTGTGACGGTGAAGGTGCATGTCAGCAGGGCCTGAACCCCGACTTAAACAAACCCCACTAGCTTTAAAAATGCACATTTTTCCTTAGCTTATTCATTTTAACCTCTTTTCTCATAAGTCCTGTGATTCTTTGCTCCCTTGGAACTTGAGTTACTGATGTAAATATCTAAAGCCTCAAAATCACACTATTCAGCAAAGTCAAATTTGCCTGGACAATTCATTTAGCTAACCCTAAATTCTCATAAAACTTCAGAAGACTTGTCAGGACGGCCCTGTTCTGAAGGGCTCAGTATGGAGATGGCATGGAGATTACAGGACAAATCTTAAAGATAATGCAGTTATTGCWGTCTCTGTTGTAAATATTAGTCAAAAGCGGCACCAAAATTAGAGCAAGTTTCTATTCTATTATTAGTAAAGCTTAAATTCCTTCCCTTGTGCACGTGGCCCACTTCTTTGATCATTTTCTATATATAAATTAATCTATCAAAGTTTTATGTAGACATTTGGATGTTCCTACTGGCTGCACTATTTTTTGCTAGCTATGCTAGTGAGTATGCACACTGGCAACTTCTGTTGCTAGCTCACAGAAATATAAAATTACAACTACCAATGGCGAATGTTAAAAAAAACCCTTTTAAATACATTAAATTTTAATGAACTTCAAGGGACTTTACACACATTTGGATTCTTCCTCCAATTTCTTTAATATGTTTTCAATGTAAACACAGAAATCCCACAATCGTTTTCCTTCTTAAAACTTCTTTTGCCGCCTACCAAGCGGTTACCAGCTCCTTGGCAAAGCAAGCTTTCCATAACATGGGAAYGACTTCTCTCTTTGTGGATATCAAAACAAAGATAAGAAAATGCAGACTTTATGTTTGTTTGTCATGTATGACACGAGCCTGCAGCAGAGCCATTTCTGCGGGAAAGCTACATGAGGTCTGACAAAGGGAAAATAAGCAAGCAGTGAGAAGACACACGGCGCCAGCTGTGACCCCCTCACAGTTACCGTGGCTGTTGGGAAGGCAGCACCAACTACAGTGCTTAAGGGACTGCTCTTTCCCTTTCGTTTCCTATATTTAACTTGCCGGTACTGGCAAATCTTGCAGACTGCAGCAAGTTCATCATCCCTACGATCCGCACAAACACCTGCAAAGTTTCACTGCTGAGGAAGGGTAAAACAGATTTCTTATAAATTACAAACTCAATTAGACATCTCCCTTTCAAGATCACAAACTCTCTGAATTTTTTTTTTTCTGAGCACAAAAGTGCTGCATCTTTCCTTTTTGCAATGAGTCCTCATGGAGGTTAAGTTATGACAACCTTGCAGTAGCATCCCCCAAAAGGCACCTTGACCTTCTGGATATGAAAGCATAGTGATCACTATTGAACAYGAAAAACTGAACAAAGCCAGCAGCAGACTAAAGAACTCACAACTACAAGCTGCTAAAGAGTGATAAAGACTGAAGCAATATAATTCCAGCAAGTAGCTATACAACTCTATACGGAATAATGACAAACTGTCTCAGTGAAGACTTGAAAGTATCAGCAGTTTCAGTGCATCAACAGAATGGTCATTTTTCCATTCATTCCTTCTTAGAATCTCCCTGTTCTTTCATCTGCTTTTTTTCTTTTCACCTAWGCACCTCGAGGGCCAGTAAGTATAGAGAAAACAAACATAACCTAACACCTGAAAATCCTCACTCTCAAAATCTGAAAATTCCATTCCCAAAATAAGACATTCACCATCGCACAACCTGCGCAAGCACTTGACTAGTATTTATCACTGTGAATTTTTATCTTGCTGGAATAGATTAAGTACATTACAGTATTTGGGTTCTACTCTTTGGTTCATCACACACACACAAAAAAATAAAAAGCTATTACTGTTAGGAAAGAAGTACTGCTTTATTTTTTTCTACCATTTAAAAGGCAACACAATTGTAGCAAAACAAAGCACTACATTTGATAATTTTTCCAGATTCTATTATTCTGCAAGCTTTATCTCATTCATCTTCTTGCATTTTTTGAGTTGAAGTTACCTAACCTGAATGATAAAAGCCAGAGCATTGGAATATCCAGAAACAAAATAATGGAACATACAAAAAGCCYAATAAATTTGAGATGTAAGCCTCATACTGTGTTTCCCAGTATGCTACCTAGATGCTTAAATACCCAATGCACTAAACTTAGTCTGTACGTCACAGGCAGGAATTCCTCATTTGTGTAGCTTGCAGCTTGCAGTGAATGGGAAGCATTATGAGATAACATATCCTTCTATATAATTTTAATATATTAGGAGCATGTACACAGGCAGCTAATGCACAAGAACTAACTGCTTCATGATAACTTGTGGGTACTCCAAGTTGTCCTGATATAAGCCATTTAGTAAGTGAAAGATCAAAAAAAAAGAGAGAAAGAAAAAGAGTAAAAAACAAGCTCCTCTGCACAGAATAAAGTAGAAAAAAATGAAAAAAAATTATTTGTTATTGACATTATTTGTTAATCAAATCGTAATTTTTCAACATAAAAAGTATGTATTACATAAGGTATTTACCTAGACTTAGGTTCATCCAAAAGCTGTACTTGACTGTATTCAGAATGACTTCCCAATTATTAGCAACTTTTTAAAAAGCCATAAACACAGCTATCATTAAATACATAAAAATACATACTGGTTCCTTTCTGTTATTCAGAAGGACAACTAGGGAATCTCTAGCACACTAGGAGTAAAGCAGAAGATGACAATTTGCAACAAATATTCATAATCTCAAAACATTATGAAATAGTTGCACTTCATTGTGGAGTTTAGGCATAAATACTGCTGCCTGCTTCCTGGACAGGTAATGAATACCCTGCAACTTATGGAACAAGCACTTGCACACTCACTGTTAGCTTTGCTTATGAAAATTAATATTCACATGAGATCAAGTACCAGAGGTAAAGGCACAGACCTTGAAGTTTCTTCTCCCTTTTTTTTTTTTCCATTTATAAAATATATATTCTAACTCAGTCTTTGAACCCTCTCAGGAGAGAAAGACCCAGGTGTTGCAGGTATCGGTGTCTTGCCCAAGCCCTCCATGCTAACCCTTATGGGGCAAAATATCAGAAGCTGAATCTAATTTTCTTCTCTAAACAAAGCAAATACAAAATAAAACCTTACTGGAGGAAATCAAGCTGAGTAAGTTCTTTTTTCTTCTACTAAACAACTGTTCCACATTCCCACAGGAACATCTTTATAAGCTRTAATTCTACAACAACAGCTTTAAAAACAGCTTGACAGCTTGCATGCCACAGCTTTCTAACCAACATCCACTAACCAAGGAGAGAAGTGTCCTCAGCCTGCAACAGCTCCATCTTGGATAACGCCARAAATCCAGGTTTTCCCCACACAAASGTACTTAAGCAGTTTGCAAAATGCTGACTGATSAATCAGCAGATCAAGACAGTTAAGAACAGCCTTCTTGCTTTGGATAAATCTAAAACTACTTCTTAAATCTGACTGGTCCTACTTACAAGGATATACCTATATGTATTCTTTGGGAAAGTAAAGCATGCATTGAAATTAAAAATTAATGAAAGCTTCACTTATCTGTTCACAACAGGAAATTTTTACTTTACAAACCAGACAAATTAAGAAGCACAGTGCATAATTCTTGGTGAGCATAGCATTTTCTATAATCGTGGGAATAGAGAGTAGGATAAGTCTGCCTGAAGACATGTCTACATCTCTGAGAAAAAAAAATGACTTAACTATGCAATTGGTTCTTCAGTAAAAAGGTATTTATTATTAATATCAACAGATTACCATGCAGCTTCTGTTAAGGTTTGTTTATCGCATACACAGCTTTAAATATTCAACTTAAACATTTTAAATTCTGGAGGAAAAAAAAAAAGGAAACCACCACACAGCTGAAGACAACTTTCAGGAAGCTCAGAATAAGCTACCTCCTACAAAAGCTACTTCTGTAGCCAGACTTGCTTTGGAAGACAGGTTGGGTTATTGCATGCCAAGAACTGCCTGCTTGTGAAGAGACTGTGTGAAGAGCACAAARCATTCGGCAGTCTTTCTAGCGCAGGGCATGAAGATGATACAAGTTGCATGTTTATATTACCGTGAGTGGAAAGGGTGTACATTAATCACATTASTCCGCATTCTTACCCAGCAACGAGAACATATTTTCCATCTGGTTGATCCTTTAACCTTTCCAGCAGGGACAAACGTACTTTGGCTTTGGTTTGGCCATAGATTTCAATTTCATCTGTAAGCAATCCTATCTCCTTGGCAAGTACATCAACAGCTTTTGGGCTCTGCGCTCGGGAAATCTCAATATCACTGGAAAAGAAAACAAATAGGAGCCAGGAGATTTCTCTCAGCTTAGGTGGTCRACGACAGAGCACAAAACAACAGCAAACACTCCAACAATGGGCTTATTGTAATCAGTTTTCAATCCTCTCTCACATTTTATTAACCAAGTCTAAATATTAGCTAACACCTAATATACCATTGAAAATCACAGGCAGTGTTTGTTAATTGTTACAATTTCATGGAGTTCTCTTGTTTAATCCAATTCCAAATATTACATAATTCTTTCCTATCAAGCTAGAGACATGTCTGTTCGATGTTCAAGCATGTCCCTCTGGAATGGGTCTTTCGGGTTTTGGTTTTCTTCTCCTCTCTCCCAGTGTATTTCAGCGCATACACGTTACTAAAAAGCACATACATTCCTTGGCCCACGCTCACATAAACATATTAGCTAAACGTGATACTGCCCATGCMGTGCCACAGCAAAGCGAGCTAAGTCTCCCTACTCCCCCAAGAGGCAACGAGAGGAAGAAACTAAACCACTGGATGATCAATTCATGCTCTTCCCCAACTTGGCTAAATGGAGAGCGGCCACACAGCAGGAGGGCAATGCACAGGGCTCGGGCCAAGAGTCCAGCTAGCTCACAAACTCCTTCCAAAATGACTGAGAGYGGAGGCCTCAGCAACAGCAAAAGCATGGAGCAAGAACACAGCCATTCCTCACCATCATGTTGGTGATCCCTCCTTGTTCTGACATTTCCTGATTTAGACCTGGGGACTGTGGATTTAACGGGCCTGCAGGGATTTCTTCTCTGTGAGCTTGACCCTGTTGCTCCTGGAGCCCATCTAAGCTTTGCACAACAGCGAGATCCCACAGCAGTAACTTGTGTGGCTCAGCCGCACAGGACGTCAGGAGTCACCTCCCTTGGTGTGCTTTGGACCACTCACATCACCAAAACACAGGTTACAAAAATGACAGAGAGATTAATCACTTTCACCCTATCCATGCTAAACTTCTTCCTTCGGCTTCAGTTGATAACAATATTTTTAAGATGGAATCTGGCAATGACATCAAAGCGAACACCCTGCACTTTTTCACAGTCTGCAAGACCTCAAATATCCACAGATGAACACAGAACTACTGCCAAATCTCAACTCCAGGTGTTGACTTGAGCTGTTTTGCATCCACCAGCAAAGATGAGGTTGTGCCAGCTTAGCTGCTTGTAGTTCTTTGAAGATACCCTAAGCTGGACCACTACTCAATTCTGATTCAGAAGATACTTCTCAAATACCCCACATACACACCTGGCAGCAGCTAAGGGGCATCATCTACCCAGTCACTGGCAGAAACCAACACACTAYAGGGCAAGGAGCTACTGACCCATGGTACCACAAAAGCTGGGCTGCAGACCATTTTGTTGTGTTTGCTTCTACTAATCTGGAACTGGCTTCTTTCAGAGACATACTAATCATACCAGTCACATCCTCCTCTTGCACAAAGGGATGYAGCTTCAGTTGTCCTATGCATTACTTCAAACACAACTCGGCACAAATATGAATGCAAACAGAAGGTGCAGGGGCTTACAAACATCTCACGAGAAGGAAAACATAGGTTACTTAAAGTTTTTATTCAGAACTCTGCCTGTAAAAACACACGTCTCAGAAAAAAAACAATCAAATGATGACAATGTGATCCCATAAGGATTTTAGCAAGGCAAAATCTGCAGAGTGACCTAATCTCTTATTAAAATAATTGACAAATTGCAAAACGGGACAGCTTTGRATGCCAGAAAGTTTGCCTGCCTTTTTCCCTGTCCCCCACCAACCGTATCACCATATCTCTGATCAACTGTATCTCTGTTTTAATAGATGACACCAGCTATTACTTCAAATGCCAGGACAGGCTCTAAGGACCATGCGCTGAGCGGGAGCCCTTCTCGCCCTCGCGTCTCCYGCTACACCCGACTTCCTGGCAGAGTTTCCTTCTGAAGGAAACCATCGTGCCTTTGCCATCCTGCACACAGCACTGCCAGCGGAAAGCAGAACAAGCCACACTGACCTAGCTCTGCGTTTATGAATACGCTAAAAGCTAGCAAATTTTTRGATCAGTTAAAAACATTTTCAGGAGTCAAGTAAAATTGACCCTTGGTAAGACCCATGCTGCCATCATTTTTCTCACTTCAAGATTGCTTATGAGCCTTTGAAGCAAATATATTTTTAAACAAAATAAAACCCCTTTAAAAACAGATTATACATTGACATATTAAATCAAGTTAGTTGTGCTGTGTCCCTGTTTCCAAATATTACATAGTAAGACCAGTGCTTAGCAAGTTGATGAAAGGCATAATTTGGCAATAAATTGACATCTATGCCTTAAATATCAATGAGACTAAACTATGTACCCAAAATTTTGATGTCAGAATTAGTTCAGATAAAAATCATTTTCTAAAAGATATGACATTAGAGGTTTGATATTAATTGGCATTTAGAAGCCTACATTTGTAGCAAGATATTTTAGTTTGATAAATATTTGCTATATTAGAAATATTGGAATTATTTAATAAATTATGCTATTCATTCTTAAATTAAAAAAATTACAATACTCGCTCTTCTGCCTGAATAAGAATTGTTAAAACAGAAATTCCTRTGGACTTTTTGCATATGCTGGAATGATATTACTGTGTATTTATAAGAAAATCCTCAGTTTATATCCAATATCTGTGGCTATGACTCAAATTAACACCCACAGCTCATGGAAATCAAAAAGTTGATGTTCCTATTTATCGTGCTTAAGCAGCTTTTCCAAATTTTAGTTAAAAAAAATCTGTTTCACACAGAGTGGTGTCTTATGATAAGATTATATTTTCTTGCAGTATAGCTTCCATCTGATAAACTACTTTACATTTAAAAGGAAAAAAAAGTGGAGCTACAGTAATAAAAAATATTAGATACTATTATACATTAAGTATATAAATATTTATTTACTAAACATAGATAATAGAGTGCCATAGASGGTTGGGAATTGTTTCTTGAGATTTTTTTTCTCCACCACACTCATCACACTATGCATGCTATATTCTACTGTTTAATTCTATTATTTACAGACAGATCTTTTTTCCAAGACTTAGATCTAGAAATGTTATATATTGGCCCAGGAAAAGCCTTAGAATTTCTCCCCAGCCCACCTCATCCCTACACCATAGAAAATGCATGTTTTCATTTGACAATTTTAAATACAAATTGCTTCCCTACCCAATAAATTGTTAGTTAGGGATGGTGAAAAACTGAATCAAAGCGTTCAAAAAGAAAAGCACATTTCATTACTAGCTTCCTAAATCCAGCAGTGGAATTCAGAGGCTGGCATACAAGTAATCACACACAAATTCCAGAGCTTTCCTACTTGCCAGGATCTCACTTCAYGTCCCTGTTTTCTCCCTGTATTGCCACAACAACTAACAGCAGCATCTTTAGTGCAGAAACGAGCTCAGGCTGCTTTAACCTCAGAGGTGTTGGCAATGGTACCCGCACATGCTTGAGGTCCAGACGTGGACCTTGGCTGGTGAATGAAAGGAACTGATAGAAAAGCCTCTAAGAATAAACATGCTTTAGGTGTGCACRGGAATTTAAAAGCCTAATTCAGAAGAAAGCACTTCTGATGAGGGAAGAAAATAAGCACAAAATTAAAAGACATTGAAAACACTGGGCTTTGTATACCTTCCGTAAAYATCATCCTAAATTAGGCCTTAGCAATTAGGGCCAGTCTATATTTTCTATTTCTGTTGCTGTTCCCCAAAGCTTCACCTCTCTTCCTTCATCTGGCAGTTTTAGGACTTCATCAAATAAAGCTTGGCCCCAATGCACATATTAAAAAGAAAAAATGTCAGGAAACATCAGAACATGGCCACAATAAGGCATACAACAAAGCGGAACAATCTGTAGTCCCCATAAGCAGATGAAAAAATCAGGCACAGACATTTTTGCATTCATACATATTTAGTCCTTTTTATAAAATATATATATAKATATAKATATATATATTTTACCTGGGCACTGGGGAGAGGGGCTGAAGTTTCAAGCAGCGGAGGTCCCACTTCCTGTACTGCTGGGACTGGATCCATCTCTCTAAGCTTTTCACCATGTTCTGTATTTAGGCAAGAAAGCGCACACCAGATTCATCATAAATACTGAACCGTMCTCTCAAAAGATCCTAAAACAACACTGAATGAACATTTAGGACAAAGGCTAACAAAAAAAAACAAATTTAGAAATCATTCAATTTCATGGTTTTAGGATGAAAGAAAAACATCTATTGCGCTATTACACTAGCATTGTTTATTCAGATTTCAAATAGAGGCAATACCATGTACATAGAAGTGGCAGAGAAAAATCTCGAATGAGACCCTGGAGATTTCATTTTGGGTAAAATAGAGAAAGAATATTATTCTCTCACACATTAGAAAGATTGGAAGTTATTAAGTCTTTGCAAACTGCCTCACTCTCTCAAGCTTTCTGAACAACAAGTTGAGTTGCCTCCCCATAAAACAACACATTTTTGGACACTTAATCCATCATGACACAAAAACACACATAGATATAATTATTCCTTAATTGTCTTGTAAGAATAGGCAACATCAGTTCATCGACAGAAGGCGTTCTAACAAGCTTTACTATAATTATCAGAACTATGATAAATAAGATATTAATTTAACTGTAACAGGCATTAGTCACCCAGGTTAACTGCTTACAGAATTACTGTTAAAATGGAAGATGGGTAGGATTATCAAAAGAACAACACAAAGATTTTAGAAAGTCCAACTGTAGAAGTAATTTCTACAACTCTCGAGAGCACCAAATTTTACAGGGTTTGAAGTTATACCAACCTGCATTCGCACCGCTACCGCAAGAGAACAAACATCATTTCCTACAGGATGGCTGTTTTGCTGCCCATGGTGTTTCTCTGTAAAATGAAAATACTGCACTAACAAGTCATGAAGCTTTGGTTAATGGGTACATGTGTATCTGAAATAGCTTTCCCCAAGCCAACAAACTAGAAAAATTTGAATGCCAATTTGCAACTTAATGTCACTGCCAAAATTATAGGTGGCTTCTTTTATAATTAAACAGAAGTCACCCAGGAAGCTTGATAAGGAGAATATGTGAAAAATCAGACACCAACTATAAGCCCTAAAGCATACAGGGCAAAGCTATACTTGCAAATGACACAGCATGCACATACTTGAAAACAGAATAAGAGACAGCTGAAACTGATAACAGGATCCAAAAGAAAAAGCTTTTGGAAAAAAAAAGGAATAAGAAAAGCCTGATGCGTACATGRATCTGAAGAATTCCCTATATTTTTAACAGACTCCTCAGAACAAACTTAATCTAATCTGTCGTCTTTTGCATATGCCCATCTCAGTAAACAGAGGAACAACAAAATGATCACCAAATATTAAAAAGTATTATTATCCAATGAGAGTTAAAATTTAAAAACAAAATACGCAAAACTGAGCACCAAAAGCTGTCTTCACTGGTATGACATTAAAATTAAAAGCAGACATTCTTYAGTGTCTACACAATTTACAGTGACTGACTCCGGTTGTACCGACACGAGTGCTTCTAGTGGCAACATGTCATGTAATAATCATGCATTAGCTACTCTAACTAAATACTTTATTTTGTCTTCTTCCCGCAATGCTCCTCTTGGCTTGCTCCTCTGTTGTTGCTTATTAACTTTAGTCTAGATGCAATTTTTCCACGATAAAATTCACATGTTGGTCTCTGTGGGCCTACCAAGACCTTAGTCTCATTCTGAAGGGCGTAGACGTAAGTAATAAAAAATAACGATTGTGCACTGACAGCTTTAGCCTTTCTCCCTCGGGGAGCTTTACTGCAAACCCTGACCTATCCAAGCTCTCGCTCTAGTTGTCCCTCCTGTATTCATCATAAAATATTCACATTATCTCGCATAATTATCTCTCCTAGAAAAGTCCCCATAGTAGAAGGCCACAGAAATCCCTGGCTTACAGACAGAAATGTGCAGAGGAGCCAGGACACCACCAGGCCATGAAAAACCCACTCTCACAGCTCTCTCTGAGAGACCAGGAGACTGTGTTTGCAGACAGCCTCAGCCTCATTCAATTTGTTTTTTAATTCGTTCTCAAGCATTATTGCCAATAGGCATCTGTGCCTCAACGACAAAGCTAAGCAAGATGACACTCCTCACACCAAACACAAGATAAGAAAACCTCTGAAAAGGCCTTCTACTTGGATTAACACTTGTTATGCCTAAAACGAAATTTCTGGAGATGCTGAGATTTCAGCTTAAAGACAGAGCTTTACTGGAAACTGCAAGTCGATCGCAGTCATAAGTTGACTGTTGTTGTGTTGAGACCAGACTGGGAGAGCTGCCAAAGAGACAAATGAAGTAAGAAGAATGAAGCTGAAATCCCCATTCAGACAGCTGTACTTTGCAGAAATAGTTCAACTTCTTATGTTATTTGTCTAAAAATGACTTCTTTTTTTTCAGAGCAGAGATAGCATAAATTGAAACTGGGTATTTCCCTTCAATAAACCACTTCTCTCAGTAGTGAGTGTGTACATATCACACACTCAAGGAAAGACAACTCAACAAACTCTTCCAGGAGGTGAGGGTGAAGCTAGAGGTAAAMTTGATGCATGCACAAACCAGTAAGATGAGTACAGGGTTGTAACATTGCACTTAGGATAAATTTTCCATCTGGAGGCGAGAATAGTTCTCTGTGTGCTGGATTTATGCCAGAAGATCAGTTGGACCACAGATGTTATGTTTCCCCCTCTGATTCACCCTAATAAATTTGTACCCTAGTGTGCAGATGGGTAAGAGCTGCTGTCCCAAGTCATCTGCTCAGGCAGTCTGGTAGGGTCATGAAGGGGAAGCAGTGCAGAGGTGGTTGCATTTCCCACTAAGATACTGACACAATATGGGCTGGAGCTTTCAAGTGACCCAGGAGGAGGCTGACCTCAACTTCCAAATAATTTTGTCACTATTTCTTTAAGAAACTTATTCTTCATTTCTATACGTCTACATATAAACATGTAAAGCATAGGCTATCACCAGTCACTTCATTCCAGAATCATTACTACAGAAGAAGATGTTGCATTGGTAAAAGTTGTATGACCATTAAAAAAAACAAAAAAACTTTGAAAAGCATTCTGCCACAGTAGAGCAAGTCTCTCTAGTTCTACTTTCCTGGCTTATATCACTACGGTTCCCCAATATAACAGTATCTGCAACCTTTGGGTGGTTTTAAAACACACGTGTGAAGCTGCAGGTATAGCTACATGAGAAATCTAGCCCCTAGACTGCAAGAATGAAAGACATTTCATGACCATTTTTGCTTTCAGGATTCATTTAACTCCTGTGACCCTACAGATGTTAAGTTGGACATTGAGAAAACCCAGAAAAAAAATTTAGAGCACCTCAGCCAAACGGATTTCACTGTGTATTGAAAGTGAAGAATCACTTAGAAGACTCACACTGCTTTCTGAAAGGTCATAATTGTTCCACAATGGGCTTTTAATAAATATCTTGCAATTAAACTAAGTGCATTCTTCCTGTCAAACAGATACCTGTGTTTTATGTACCTCTCTAGTGTGTCTTTGGGCCAACAATTCTTAGAGCTGCTAAAATGTGCTTCTGCTATACTTCTAGAGCTTCTCCAAGATCCTGACAAGCTCTAAAGCAGGAGCGTAAAGACAGACAACATTTGGGAGATAAGTTCCTATTTACACTATCTTGTTAAAAAATCTCATGCTGCCTTTCAAAAGAATCACTACACTTAACACGCAGCCTGCTGCCACAGCGAGATAAACGGAGGGAAATGTGTAGGCTCGTGCCAAACGTTACTATCACTCTATTTCCTGCCTTAAGGACAAATGTTGCTGTGGTATGTGAACATCTTGCAGTGTTTGAATGCAGTTGCCCTAACAGCATTCTTTTAGGGATGGGAAACATTACTGTATCGTGAGTTCTATAGCGCAGCCRAGGCTTGAGGACACTTGGGACGTGCCAAGCAGTCGTAACCCTTAACTTTTAGGTCCCTGAAGCTAAGAGTCAGGCTCCCTCTGCAATGCAGGGGGAGGACTAGGTATCTGAAGGTGTTTCTTTCTCGAGGCAGCACGCAGAGCTGGGAGGGGTCAGCTCTGCCCCTCCAGACTACATGGAAGGGCACATGTCGAGCCTGCGGTCACAGCCCCATACTCTCTCCACTCCAAGAATGACGTCTGAGGCATTTCTGCTTAAAAGGATTAAAACAAGGAGGGGCCATTCCTTTCTTTTAGCCGTTACTGCTGTGTTGCTGTTCTTCCTCCCTTTGCCCCCTTCCCACTTTATGTGAACAGCACATTCTCCCGTTAGGTTGGGTGCCTGAGGAGAGCCGCCACATGCCACCCACTACTCAAAGAGTACTCAACAATTATGTCCACTGATCTCTATGCAAAATAAGTGGGCACTGAGGAGATAAGGTTTCTTATAATTATTAGATTATTAATTATTAGTATTGAAATTACTTGCTACCCCTTTTTGATTTAATAAAATCTGAGTATGGACCCTCATCTGTTATGGTCAGAGCCCTGTCCTGGGAGGTGACAAATGCCAAAATGTCTTAGACAGTTGAGTAAACTTAACCCAGATCTCACACATCCACAGTGTGCGTTCAAACCAGGAGGACATTCACAAAGAGGAGGAAAAGATCTCCTCGTAAGACCACACTTTGCACAGGAACAGTAGTTGCTTTAAGACAAGCCTGATTCTGCATAAACTCTGCAGAGCGGGTCTACTGAACTTCTCCTCAGGACCGTAAAACTAGTTCACCTTGATCTCATGCTCGTTATCCCAGTTTTATATTATCAGACATCAATAAACACAAGTATGATAGGTTTAGAAGAGCACATTAATTGATCAGACTACCTATACGTTTCTCTGTCTTCCTATTCAATCACAATATAATGTCATCAGGATACTGAACAGACAGGTTGATATGCAACATCCTATTAAAAAATCTAGAAAATATACAAAAAATATCTACAGAAAGAGAGACAAAATTTATAAGAAACGTAGAAACATTAAGAACACTTACAAGAAACATATATTTAGCTGTGGAATAAAGCAAGTTCTGGGAAACATTCTTAGTTCTGTCCCAAATAGAACACTGAGCATTTTTCAGATGAGAAATTAATGAACACATACCTCCCCACACAGAAGTGAGCTAAGTTATGTTTAAKGAGGCGGAGGAGATTCTTTTCATAGGAGCAGTTACCATAGAARACACTCTGTCTCTACTTGACTTCATCATTTTTCTAATTCACCCCATACACTTCTCTAAATACAGCTTTGCWGTTTGTCACAGTCAACATTTTTGTCCTCTTTCCTTTTCCCCATCCTCTAGCTTGAGGCCACAGAAGTGACAAGACAACACGCTGCAATAACTGTGTGTCTGCTCACCCAAAAGCCTTCCCTCAGAATTCTCAGAATCCACAGGGTCATTGCTTATTAACTCRTCACACACTACTTTCCAGAACCATTCCATTTAAGCTCCTCTTACCTGAGTGGAAGTCACGAGAGCAATTGATGACAACGGTTCCAGGTTTGATCCAGCTGAYGGGGATTTCTTCGGGTTTTGTACTGCCGGCTACCACCACATCTGCCTGGTGAAGCTATGAGCAGCCCAAGAGAAAAAGGCATTTTTAATCAAGAATATGCAATTTGTATTAGATTTATGAAATTATGGTCTTTTGAAGTAAGAATTTGTAGGTAAAAAATCTAAACTAAGGGCTCGATTGATGAATGGCTGCACTGAAATTAAGTCAGGGMAACAAATCATTAAATTGGGCAAGTGGGGTCAGWGAGCACAGCAAAACATAATGGAGAWTACGTATTTTCAAAGGAAAACCTTTGTCATTATCCAAAACACTGTCCTACAGGGTAATCTGGAGAAATTTAGGAAAAAGAAGCCTTGACAGTAAATAGACAGTTATGAAGATGACAGTCAGACCATCCTAAAGTAGAAAACCAGACCAGCTCACTTGGCAATGCCAGATGACCTATCTGCAAACATAGATGCCTTTGACACCAATGAAACCTTTTCATTTCTCCTCCATGTCAATTCATGTTTACTGCTTAATGCTGTTAAATAAAAAAATCTCATAATCAAAGAAATAGGTGTTTCCTTTCCTCCCTATTCTCGATCATGGCTGTGTAACAGTTATTGRAATTAACAGGAGATATGGGAATGCTCTCATGAGAGGCAGACATATAAAGAGGCACTAAAAAAGGAAATATTGGCACAGCACTACCTTAAGCCGGAGCATAAAAATTATTCCAAAGATACAGTAACTTTGGAAATATTTTGAAACACATAAAGTGAAGTGTCACAAACTCTGCAAACCTCCCTATGAATTGATTTGTGACTGACAAGTGTTCCAGCTTCTTTTTTGGCCAGGAGTGCTCTGACGCAATCCTGCCCGAGATTCCTGCCAAGAAACAACAGCTAGAAATTCCATCAGTGGAGCAGTTTTTGGCACAGTTGAGCATCAAGGAGGAGAGAAGAACATAATTGTGGCGGAAATGGCAGAGAGCTAAGAAAGCTCTGTCTTCCCCTTAGAGGACACAGGGATGGTCTAACCCTCCTTTGGGGACTAACATGTGGAAACAAAGCCAAAAGTGGGGGAGAAGGTCARCTTGCTTGACAAATGACTAATGCTACAAGCCAGTTTGGGCAGAAGTCCCTGTAACATTCCTACGATTGCCTGCAAATGGACAGAGCAAAGAGTCATTCAGTCTTAACCAACTAATCTAGACTCCTGTGTCCGGTGCAAACACTAACTTCATGGCACTCCTAGAAGGCTACGTAAGTAATGCTTGGCTGTTGTTAGGTATATTCCTCCTTAGGCTGAGGAATTTGCAAGCAGCTTTGGACGAGACGCTGCAGTGATTTGTGCAGCAAAAGCACGCAGCTGAAGTCACACTTTCCCCAGCAACAGCAGGCAGCCACTGTTTGTTCACTGTGTCGTGAACAAACAGAAAGCTAGTGATGAGCTTCAGTTACATGAGGCCAGACTTTCCCCTAACAAAAAATGATTCATATTCTAGCAGTTGTAATTCATACACTGAAAGTCACGTATATCATCCCATGCAAAGCCCTTGAGAGAAGGGCTAATAACTTCCTACAGCGCTTAGCATCCTAAACCCATGATCCAGCTAAGAGCTGTATGCCACAGGTAATAATTCTGAGAAACGTCCAGTGTACATTGGATCAGTTCTGTCGTAAAAAACTCCAATGCCAGAGCACCTGACCTGACCAAACACTCATTTCTATGACTACCAGTTGTAACATTGAAAATGTTCTTAACAGCCTAACACAATCATGTGTGTAGCCAACATTAACACCATGTTGGATGGCTTGTTATAAGCATAAATACATGAGCAAAACCAAAACAGCTGCACCTTTCTTCTCATCTTTGCCTTGCTCTACCTCCCAAAGGAATGAAGTTGTATCAGGTGACATAGAGCAGTATCCTCTGGGATGAAGATATACTGATCACAGAGCCCTTCCCTATAATTGCTCTGTTGTTTTCCAAAAACAAAATACAGAGGAAAAAATAAAAAGGTGTGGATAAAATTGTCACCTGCTATAAGCAAATGTCTTGGTCTGCAAGTTCTAAACAGAGAACCAATAAAGTATGCATAACAAACACCTTATAGAACTTTATTTTTTCAATGAAAGTTTATTTTAAAATTATTTCCATAAACTTGTTCAACTTTGCTACTGAGTTTACTGRAAGCAAAATAGATATTTACAGAATGCTGGGAATCCATGATTGAAAGCTATATGATCTCCATTGGGGCACTTTGGTTTCACTTGCCGTTAAGTTCCCCTTAGCCTCTTCCTTTTGATCATAACCTATTCTTTTGACTGCCTGTAAAACGCTTAGAAATAAAACAAAATAAATTTTGYTTAAAGTAAGTGTTTGGAGGCCTGTGCAGGACTTACCTTCTAAACGAGAAATAAATCACAGCCACTAGAGAYGGAAAAGACCTATGAAATCATCACATGCAACCTCCCTAGCAAACGTCCCGCRCTGTCCCCAGCCAGCGGATGCATCTGATGCAAACCAGATGCTAGAGGCAAGCGGAGCCGCGGGGCTGAGGAGGGCCCGGCGGGCGCGAACACGCRGCCACAGGGTAACCAGTTGTGCAGGTGGAGTCGGTAACGCTGCCGCCTGCCGCCGCTCGCGCCAGCGGGAGGAGCGACCAGCGTCGCACCCAACAGCCCTCRGCGCAACGGGCAGCGTGGCGGGGACGAAGCTGCTGCTCGAGGAGCATTCGGCATTCTCACCGAGCCACGCTCTCTCAGCTGGGAAGAGCCCGGCCAATAAATAATCTGAAACCTTACCTCATAACAAAATATGACTCTCTCCAGCAAGATTTAAGTAGAAGCAGATTACGAAGAACCACCCATTCCCAAGACAGAACACCAAATGTTAAAACAACAATACTGATAGTCAAGCCAAGCATTTAATGATTATGATACAGAGTAACTGTATATTCCAGATAACTGAAAACCTGTTGTGCCGTAAGGGCTGCATAAATATTTCACTTCCCCACAGTTAAAACTGAYTGCTACAAAAGCCTTTTTTAAACACATGATCAAAGGGAAAAACAATTTAGTTTTTGAAATGTTCTCAGTTTTCCAAGTCTGAAGTTAGGCTAGTTAAAATGTAATAGATATGATGAGCAACAAGCAACTGATGCAAAGTTTTTTTCACAACTCTGTTCATGAAAAAAAGAAAAATCATTTTATACACCAGGAATTGTGTGGGAATTGCAGTGATCACATAAAATTACGCTGTATTCGCTGTTCTCCTAGTCCTGCCCAAAACGGCAGCTGTTTGGGTCTCAGCAGCCACAGTGACACGGTGCGGCACAGGGCACTGCCACCCCTTACCTCCTGCTTCCCCATCTGGGTCTGCCCCAGAGGTCCCTGCCGGGCAGCTTGCTGCAGGCTCACGCTTTGGCATAGGGCTCTTCAAGCTCACAGGGTGGGCCGCAGGCTCAGAATGAAAGGAGCAGGTATGACGCACACGAAACGTTGTGCATCATCGTCAGAAACTCTCACACAGACTCCCCTGTCTTCTAATGGGATCTGAACAGCTCTTCTCACATAACTGTACATTTACTTGTGCCMAACAACAGGAAATGTGTTCTTCTGCTAGGCTAAGAGAGCAAAAAGAGGACAGTAAATGACTAAAGCATGCCTGATAGACTGAATTTCAAGTGTGGGTTTTGGCAAAGAGCATACTGTGGTCAAAAGAGATTCTTATCAAATCTGGAAAAGAACCTCCCCATCTTCCCAAGTCACTCGAGCTTAATAATTGTTGCACTTTTCAGATCRTCTTTCACAAACAAGTTTTCCATCCCTAATTATGGTTAAATAGACCAACTTTTAGTTCTCTTAGGAAAACTATATAGCAGTTTTCCTAAACTAGGTTCCCATATGGACGACATATAAGATGACTCAGTTGATTTCTTCCCAGGTATTAATATTTTGGCAAGATATTAATCTGTATTAGCTATTTTAAATCTATTTGATAATCTTTAAAACTACAAAGATACTCTAACACAATAAAAGATGAAGCAGATTATAGCTTCCAATCATCGACTGTGACATTGAATCAAGTTCTTTTCATCTTTTAAAARGCACTACTACCAACTGAGATGTTCCTGAATATCCATCACTAGGTCTGCAAGTCATTGTGCTTTCAAGAATCATCTACACAAAGCTTAGCAGAATAACATCTTACCTATTTATCCTACCTATTTCCACCTAAATGCTCAAGTCTTTGTTCCTTTCTTCATATGCCTTCTTTAAAAATGTCACATATTGATGCAAAAAGCACAGCATCTCTTCATGGCAACTATGCACTATGGCAGCTGTGCCAGAACCTTCTGAAATATCCTGCTTTCTCTCCTTAGTGACTTWATTTGAAAATCCAGGAAGCTCAAGAGTGTTAAAAGCATGACTCAGCTGTATAATTGTGATTATTTTTAATAGTTAAAGGCAAGGAAACCCAAAGTGGAGCAAAAGGAAACATTTGTAATCCATTCACTGYAAGTGTCTCAATTATTCATGCGAGTCAAAGCGAGGAAATTAACGTATCCCATTATTTATTTTATTTCCTTTTACTGACACGGAACACAAAAGACCTGCTTTAAAAGAGCACTAGCTAAGTGTTAAGTCAGATGGCAGATGATTTTATGCTGCTTCTTGGCAGAGCTACCTCCACAGTGCTAAACTTTTTCTGGGGACACCAGACCATCGTGGCGTCTCCAGCTTTTCCAAAACATCCCTGCAAAACTGCGTGACTGAAGGATGCAGTAAGAAGCCCATGGCAATACAAAGCCTGATCCAAAGAAACTGCAAGACTAGTGTTACACATCCCATTAAATCGGTGGAGTTTTTACAGCAAACAGTTGTTGTTACGCTGCCCTTTAAAAGAAAGAACAAATCAACAGAGCTAGTCGAAGGTGACACACCTGCTTCAGGAATGCATTGCAGCACCAGGCCTGAGGTTGGTGCTTCCAGTGCAAACGGGCCTGCCAGACGGACTAAGGGGAAAAAGGGTCACCAGCCTCAAGGTTCGTTTTTGCTTCCCTGTGTGTCCTGCTGAACRAGTGCCCCTCAGTGAAACGTTCATACAGCTAAGTGAGGTTATTATGCTACTCAGATGGTACCTCCAGGGAGTAGGACACGGAATGTTATTGCCGAGGTACCACAGTCAGAGGAAGCAATAAACTGAGAGCACAAGCATGTTGAAAGCATATTATGCACTAAAGCCAAATTGTGAAYTGCTGTTTTTTCCCAAAAAAAAATCTTTGGAAAAAGCTCTACATAGACTAGTGTATTCGCTTACTTGAAATTCAAACGCAAAACTTAGGCAAAATCTTGTGGGCCTTTGACCTGTTTTTACTTAATTTACTTAATAAACCAACCAAACTAGGCTTTTAAGCTGACAAGAGCAAACAGATTTGTATCGTTGGTTACAATCACATTAATCAGAGTGCCTAGCTGTCTGATAAGAACTCTGTGCCTGGCTTCTGACTGTGGGGAATGCGGTAGGGGGCAATCTTGTGGGCGTGCATTAGATTTTATCTCTGAGCTCTCCCTTGCAGGGCTGCATCCAGCCAAGTCCATCAGCACTTTGAGGGCTCTTGGTGATACCGTGCTCCAGGCTTGCAGCTAGGAAAGGGAAAGGTAAGCTTCCCTAGGGCCCTGCTGATTAGACCTCCAGACAAAGCAGAAACTCCTTCACTGCCAAWAGTTAAAATGAACTGGGGAAGAGCGATGTGTAAAGCCTCAAACTTCTTCCTGCTTAGGCCTCATACTCTGTTTCCCATCAGTGACCTGCTGTGAGAGGTAAGCTATGGGGAATGCCAAAAGCGAGGCATGATCATGGGAACGCATCTGGATGGAAGGAAACGGATCTTTCTGCAGTATAGAGGCAGCACAGCACAACGAGCCCTGGCCTGGGCTCAGTCTTATGCTGTGAACCAGTGAAAACACCTCTGACTACCCTTCTCACAGATCCCCTAGCAGAGAGCAGGCCGTAAGCACGAACACAAGCCATAGAAAGTAACGAAGAGCAAAACTGAGTTAGTTGAAAGTTTACAGCGCTTCCATCCCTGAGAGAAGCATATGTTTCCTAGGAGTTGTCAGTCACTTAAAAGGCAGGAACGAGACAAGCCTAACAAAAACATCAGCAGCTGTGAAAACACAAGCTTGCCAAAGAACTTTCTATCACAGCTGCTCAAATGAATGCAAATATACTTGCTCATTCTGCTCCGGAATGCAAAAGCGGAAAGTTGGGCGCAATGATTTTGCCTCGGCTGCCACCTTGCGGCATAAATACACCGTAACATTTTAGCCCTTGGACCTTGCACTTGCACGTCAATTTGGAAATGAAGCCCCTGAAACAACGTCCATCTCCTCCAGAGCTTGTAGCTAGGGTCTGAACTGGGAGCCTGGGCACACGCACCAAGTGAAGCGCATTCCCACTCACACTGCTGTCTCAAACACGTACGAGAGATTAAAGAGCARACTGGGAAGTCTGGCAGGAAGCTGTACTGACTTCCAGACTGTCACGAAAGCACCCAGAAGGCATAAATTAAATCCTTTAAATTAAATCCCATGAATTTCACTGGATCCATTTCCATTCTTTTCAAGGCTAATGAAAAGATCTAGGTCCCTTTGTCCCAAAAGGTGAACTTGCAATTTGTTAAAAACCCAATTCAGTATAGGTAACTTTATAAAGATCACTGTGTGAGAAGACAAGAAGAAAGCACGAATCTCTTGCACTGAAGGAAAGAGAAAGGGTTATATGAAGATGTTGATTTTCAACTTCAGAAATTCTCTCACAGCTACAGAATGAAGTTCACAGCGGCTGCTGCATACAGAGTATTTTGGTATAGAGTAAAAGGAGTAGCTGTCTGCCTGAGTGATGATTTTGGAACAAGTAGGAGGGAAAAAGTGTCCTAACCTAGGCTGGCCCCTGGCCGGCACAGGGGCTGTTGTGCCTGTTGTGCTACTAAAACGGTGCCAACCCGTGCAGAGGATTCCCTCGCGTGAAGGGCAGCGAGCCGGACCAGAGTGATCCTTACGGACAGATCCGTCAGGCAGACACGGGGATGGTGGGTGAGCCCCAAGCGTGACAGATCCGTCAGGCAGACACGGGGATGGTGGGTGAGCCCCGAGCATTTGGGAGGCGGAAAACTGCGCTCACCTGGTTCTGGAGCTGAGGACTTTTCCAGTGGCAGCTCATGGTCATGGCCCCTCTCCGGTGCAGCAGGCACTGCAGGGAGGCTCCCAGGGCCCCGCTGGCTCCCACCAGCAGCACTTTCTTTCCATCTGTGTGACACAAGGCAAGCAAGTCACTGAAGTCCCCCTGCAGCACCGAACTCCAAAGGGATCACACACTTAGAGCATTTAATTGAACTTTCCTTCCTCCTTCCATTCTTTTCACTTAGGTCTTTTGTTTTTATTTCTTTTAAGGCAATAGAAAGAACCTAATCATTGCAAGACATCTCTTGAGTAACCATGCTAACTACAGCATTAAAGGCAACTCTTTCAGAGTCMATGAAGTAATATACAGTTACAGGCTTTCAGCTGGGTCCTGGTCATTCTCAACTTCAAGCAATTGGATCTGCTTATTTTGTTTTCACTTATCTTTTCATCCATATTTGTAGCCAAGCACAATTTGCCACATGTTTACARCTCAGTTACATAAATTCCTGTCTCAACAAATCAGAATCACCACAAGACAGACTCTCTCTGAAACACTGCCTTAAACTAGCACTGTATTTACAACAGCTATAAACTTACTTGCTTAACTTGCTTATAAACATACTTGCTTACATTTGCCATTTCAGTGTTGGCATTTGGAGGCTGGACTAGATGATCTCTAGAGGCCCCTTCCAACCTCAACCAYTCTGTGATTCTGTGATTCATCCATTAGCTATTTACAGGCAAACCTGGATTTGTTCAAATATTCACACTAATCAAAACTGCTACATGAAATMTCTACTTCTGGTTCTAAAGATGGCTCAGATGGCTTCAGAGAGACTGAATTTGCTGATGGCAAGCAATCCTTACCCAACCTGCAAAYACTGTAAAACTGTAAGGCCTGTTTCTGAGAATATTCCCTTCAAATATTGCTGAGGTTCTTTACCAGGAGACAAATAGGTTAAAGGTGGAAAACAAAACAAAACAGAACTCACAAAACGAGACTATATTTTTCTCATAGCTAGAACTATTATCAAGTAAAATAAGATTTCTCTAATGCTAGAATTACCACACGTAGTCTCACCTAAATTTTCAAGAACTTCCATCACAGCACAGGCAGTAGGAGAAACTAAGCAGCCGAAGGCATCGCCACGTACCAAGCATCCYAGGTTCACATCAGATAATCTGCAATGGGAAAACTTGGAAATTAAAAAAGTGTGCAACACAAATCCCTAATATCACTCTTGTGATCACCTATCATCCATATAACAGWGCAAATGTGCCTCATAAAAGTAAATCCTTCAACAGTGAAGAACTGTGGCTCATTTGTATCATCCCATATTTTAGACAAACACCAAGCCCCAAGAAACACCAGCAAGGGGGATGTGAGCTGGAATAAATGAGTGCACAATATACAAACATGTTATTCTTTGTGGTAGGTTAGCCACAGCACACATGCCAAACAACAACAAAAAATAATCTAAGCCACTTTCTGTGAAATCAGATCAGCAAAGTGGAACCAAAGGTCCTTTTGGATTTGCCGAGGAGAATTCAGATGTCTCTGCACYGCATTCTCTAACACTATCTAAATTCTTCATTCTCTGTCAATCTCCAGGGCTCTGCATAATGGCAAGCCAACTCATTTGCAAAATATTCAGATCCACCCTGACCAGATAGAAATGGAGAGAGGGAAAGAAATGATAGACAGAGGGCTGCAGTTGAGAGCAAGAAAAGTGCAAAAAGGCAAGAGCAGCAAAATGGTAGCCCAGGCATCTAAATTAAGTGAGCGGACTCTTCAGGCAGCAGTGTAACGTAAGACTGACAGGAAAGTCATGGTAATGGATCCAAACTATTACAGCTCTTCCCCGCTGGCAGCAAGTGCTGTAGCAATTCTTAACCTTCCATGCAATTTTTCCATCAATCCCAGTTGCAGAAATCATGTTTGAGTGTGACTGAAGAACTGAAATATCTTAAGTATATCACTAGCATTTGTTATTTCTTTGAAAGGTCCACTTCCTGTATATACAGTACATGAAGATTTAAAAACATGKTCAAAATGACTTCTGATACACTTAATAGCCTCCTTTATCACCCYTCGCCAACACAGCTACATGCAGTGACTGAAGAATCCATTAGCAAATGGGAAAAATTGATTTTATGGAGCAATCAGGCTTGCTTCTGCTAATATTATTTCTCACTGCTTCACTTACCCGTCCACATCCTTCTCTGGTTTCACAGCATTTAATACCTTGCTGCTGTATGCACTTTCTGGGAGGTCAAGAGCAACGCCCTGCACATTAGGATCCTCATTAAGTTTAAAGATTTGATCAACAACCTAGGAAATGAATAAAATGTTTTCTAAAAATAGAACAACAGACAGAAGATGAATAATATCATATGCAATATGATATTATTCAATATAATAACAATAATAGCAATAATAATAATAACAATATATACAATATAAAAACAAAGTGCCTGCTTCTGTGGCAGGCACCAGTGACTATTTGTCTGATGACCACATCACTCACATTTTCACTTTCCAGAAAGAGACCCTGGGGCACAGCTGCAACATGAAGCAGTAAAAATGGAGGAAGAAGTGGACAAATTCTGCACGCTGCTGTAGRGAAAGCCTCTGTCTATGGGGGGCACCTTTACCCGTGTGCAGGAAGGTCACCAGATAGGCCAGTTTCACCCCGACAGCTGATGAGTCGGCGTCCRCTCAAGAGTCCACCTCTACCTGCTCTTGCTTTCCACAGTTCACTCAAATGTCTGCATGTTTAGTCAGTCCAGCGTGTCACCACAAAATAKAGCTGTTGCACTGAACCAGTCCTGACAATTTACACCATTTTTGTCTGGCACGTATTTTATTGGAAGTGTCTCTTCAAAACAAGACAGACAAAATTAYACTTAATTTTGCCTAGTGCTGAAAAATAAAGATTGAATTGAAAACAAAAWTCAACACAGAAACATGATGGAGTTAAAAATACCAGAAGGCAAAACTGTATTTATATGATAATTCCCTCCACACAAACTAACTAATTTAAGAGGGATCAATTTATTTTTATAATTAATTCATGGTCACTTTTGCCTCTCTTTCCTATTATTGCAGGCTGAAGAAGGAAGGAATCAGAAGGAATATTCTTCAGGAATATCACCTGAAGAAGGAATAACCTGTTTGCCCTGTTTTATATTCCCTTGGCCCATCCAGTTAAACTACTCTGACTCTCCTATATAATTTATTATATAATAAACATTGCAAAGCCAACACTTAGATTTTCCCAAGCATGGATGAGGGGATGTTAACATACATTAGCATTAACAGAACACAGATAAAGTTGATGGATAAGAACAACTACATGAAAAGGAGGAGGAAAAATTCATCTTTTTGAAACAGTATGTACTTTTACTGATTATCTTTTCTCAAAGTGCTCAGTTCCTAAGAACCGACAGGCAACTTAGGAAGAATTAGTATTTTAAAAAAGCATTGCACAAATGTTTGTGAATTGCAGGTACTGATTCAGTGCAAGTTCTGACTCAAAACATTTTCTGATTGGTCACACTCAACATCCCAGAGTCCACTGCCTACCCTTGATTGCTTCATATCTAAATTACAATATTGATCCATACTGATATAGGCCCATTTTGCAGTGGTCATGGAAATTAYAATGGAATAAAAGGCACTGAAGTTTTCTCATATGAGAAGTGCCACGTCAAGCAGATATTTCTCYATTACGTGACTAAAATGACTGTGCTGCAAACTAGAAAGAAAAACTAACACAAAGCTGTATAATTTAGCTGGATTACTATCCAATGGAAAGCGAACAGAGGAGGTTTTCCCCATAGCTAACACCATGCCTCCCCACAGCGCTTTGCGTGTGCAACGGGAAGTGTAGTGCCCAAACATCCCACCCTCAGTCAACATGGCATCGTGCGGACCGGGCAGCAATGAGACTGTCTGCAGTGCTGGAATCAGAGAACACAACAGGCTCCTGTTAACGAAGACGGCACCAGTGCATCCCTGGTGTATAGATATCCCTTTAGTTTACTAACTTCTGAGATATATGCACACACTCCCCTATATTTTTATATATATATCTATCTCTAATGTACATAATATGTACATAAATATTAAAGAAGACACAGTAATCTGCATGTTTCTAACACAGAGCATGTACATACAGGGATGCTGAAATGGAAATTTCAACTCTTTCAACTTATCCTTTCAATTGATAATGTCATATTAGTTGATTATAGACCAAATTAATAAGGCTTCAGTGATACTAATTGCTCCTCTTCAGATGATCAGTATTTCMTTCTATCTCAAGCTGCCTTTGAGACACTGGTCACCTTCCTCTCAGCAGACAAAGGAAGTAAAGAGAAGCTTCAAATCTTCTGATGAAAAGGATTAAACATTCGGTGTTGCTGACAATCCTAACAGAAGTCAATACAACCTCCCTTCCTTAATTTTGTCCCTAATATATTTTTTCATTTAATGAGCTTTTAGATTTAATTTGAAATAACAACTAACCTCCAAACAACCCCAATATGCAACTCACGGCAATATCATTTATACTTATTTGCATCCACTAACATGCACATTAAACATCTCTCCTTTAATACCGTTCACCKATGGGACCACAAGACGGCAGCCCTAATCTTCTACCTTTTAGCTTTACGCTTTAGTTGGAGAGAAGTATTAAGGGGAAGACAGAACTTGCATGACAACAGAACTCCTATTAGTGGTTTTACTGAGTTCCTAATTCTTATTTTTTCTGTTAAAATGCATCAAATTCTTCTCAAGCTTTTGGCTGTCAGGGACCACTGGATAGCTATAGGGTTTGTGCATACCCCAGTTAGAAGCAAGAATGAATGTGTATGTCACAACCCAGACTTAAAATGTCTACATTCCATTTAAAAGTTCAGATACTGTGGGCATTACACAGCTACTAAAAGACACAAAGTTCACGTAAAACCTGAATCTAAGGCTTTATTTAAAGGAATCTTATTCCTGTTGCCTGSGAAAATACTTTGAATTCAGTTTTCCATTATCTCTGCACTTACAACTATGAATCCAACTTAACCTATTTAACAAGGTTACAACTTGTTCAGTAGAACAAGTCTGGCAATTTGGTGGGAAGGGAAAGGACTTTCTAACATGCATTTTAAATGCTACGTGATCAATAAATAGACAAAATATTTCCCCCTGCCCCCTCCCCCGCCCAAATCTACTCTTATTTCCTGGAATAACCCGTGGCACAGAACCAAGAGCTCCACAAATAGCAACAGGATCACAAGGGCCACAGCAGGAGATGGGGTGTCAGAGGGGAGGCCTGGAGCCAACTCCGCTGCGAAAGGCACCCGGTACCCAAAGAGCAGCCAAGTCAGTAATTCCCTTTATTCCACACTTGTCAAAGGCACAGGGTGCTCCCTGCTCAACTAAGCCCCAAGCCTCGCTCGAGTTGGCAGCGTTTGAAGTCATACACCAGCAACGAATACAGGTCCAGAACGAAAGCAGAAAGGAAGAAGCTTCAGGTCCTGCCGTTACCTCATCCTTGGTGCTGCCTTCAGGGAGACAGACGTGAATAACGCKTAGGCCAACCTGCCAAAAGACAACAACGCTTAAAATTACCAGGGCAAACAGCTCACGCTCAGCAATAACGCATGGGCAACAGCTTACCTCTTCAGCAAACCTCCTGTTTACTTCCTCAACCAAACGATCATTATGTGCCTTAGGGGAACAAAACAGAAACGACGTTTTCAAATAACACATTTATACTTAAAAGTATTAAGTGCTCTAAGACATAGGCCTATGTCAGAAACAYGCAGTGAGGATGTTTACATCTACTATTATTAAAAACAAACAGACAATCACCTGGTAAATTTGTTTTGGTGTGATTGGTTCGAGTCTGCGCCCGAGTTTTGAAAATAAAGAGTGGGCATYTCCTTAGGGCAAGTTCACCATTCAGGAACGGTGCCGGGTTGCGCCTGGAGATGCAGCTCTCCACACCTCCTTCTATCAAACAAGAAGTGGACAGAGGCAATGGAGCGTTTGCTGCCTATTGTCTAACAAACTGTCCAACACCGCTGCCGCACCACCAAAACTGATGCAACTCATACCTCACACATACGTAACAGTGAGTTCTATGTYTTAGAAGGAAGACAAGTTGTTAAGTCCTACCAACTACCACCAGAGACCTGCCCTGCAATGAAAGCCTGTCCTGAGCAGGTTTACTTAGGACTAGCTCCCCCTCATCCGGCAACCCTCTTCCCCTATGGTCCCTGCAACTACTTGCATTGCATTAACTACTGCATTTAATTTATGATTACTACCTACTCTTGAATTTTAGAAGGCTGTTGAAATATTTTCAAATACTGTAATAATAAAACAGAGAATTCAATATCCTGAACTAAAAACCTCCTAGCAAGTCATCCTCACTAGATGAGTAAGGATTTGACTTCACTTTTAAAAACACCACCATTGTTTCCTAACAAAATGAATATCACATTTCATTTTTTTAAATACGTTACTATAGTGACAAGTGTTTTCCACTTTGGACACCAGGACCGAAATAAATCATTTTAAAAGAGTTTATAGCAGTTTCATTCTACATATTTTTCCTTTTCCCTGAAGATTGACAGTAACTTCTTGTGACTTAAGCAATTTTGGTTCAGCTTACCAACCTGTTAATCCCAGATGCTTTGACACTGTTCACACTGGGAAGACAACATTTAGAAAGGAGAGGCCGCCCTCAGAGGTCAGCGACTGACCCCGCAGCCTCAGTGGGGCAGGGCCTAGTGTCCAGCTCCCCGGTCCCCCTTAGTGCCCACCCCACCTTCCCACGCCCAGCAGCAGCAGCTGCGTCCCTGGCTCCTCTCCTGCTCCCCACACCCGGCACTGGGGTAAGGACAGGCTGCTGCAGTGGGGACACGAGCAATGCCAACGCGGAGCAGCTCCAGCACACACCAATGCAGGTTATCAATCAGCCACAACAGCCATCCGGGTTCAGAGGGTAGAGGAATGCAGCTAAGGGCATCTTCAGAGCRGGTTCCGGCTGAAACTCCACATTCCCAGGAGTGCCGCAGGGGGGCCCCAGACTGCACCCGCCGGCGCTCCCTCCCTCTGCTCCTTGGGGATGTGGGGTCTCTTAGGAGGGCTGCTCTGCCCCCCTGCCCAGCAGCACCGCACCGCAGCATCTATGGGCTAACCCGAGCCTTGCTTGTAGCACGAAATATGCATTTTAAGCAGGTTTTGCTCGAGTCCTCAGAAGCAGCCTCGAGCTAGACAGCTGGTGAGCATCCTCTGGGTCAGCTCCGTCCAGCAGGAACCCGGTTCACGTGTCCTGCTGCCACGTTCTCAGGGATCAGAGACAACRCAAACTGAGGACAGCAAAAGGGGACACAACGGGGACGTTCACCTAAAGCACACCTGTGATCCGAACTGCTCCATTAACGTAGACACGTCTTAAACGACATACACGAGCAGGAGCCTCACCCTCCTCACACAACATTTGGAAGTGGGTCCAATCTCTAATCCAGCTCCAGAGACAAGACTGGATGGCAACAAAATAAAGACTGAGAAACAGTGAGTCACCTGAGAGGACAGGATTAGGGCTTTATTCTTGGATTTACAGCCTTAAGGGGTTATTTGAAATGGGTACCTGAAAGTACGGGCTGAGGGTAAGAGATGGCAAAGCTTTCCCACTCTGTCTCTCAAGAAAATCACTGGAATAGTGATCTCCTCGGATYTCCTGCTACTCGCTGAGGCTTCCAAGTCAGGTTTTAAAATTAGAAGCTAGGGAGCGCCAGGARCAGTACCCCCTGATTCAGGAGCAGCGAGGCAGCCCTGGGAAAGGCAAGCACACCTCTGCCCGCACAGGCCTGGGCTCACTCCGAGCAAACCCACAGACATCGCCCCTTTCTTGCCTGGAAGCCGTATGAAACCCGAGGGAAACAATTCCCAGTTTTGCAGGGGAAGCAATCCTCACCTCCACGTTAGTTTGCAGATTTCAAAGACAGCAATTCCAATGGAAATAGCAGCAAAACGAGTCTCAGTTATCCAAAGAGATCRTTCCACCTTAGCAAGCTGCTGCTTAAGGAACTGACAACACTTTGCACACGRGGCGTTTATTGCACATAAACCCTTCCTAGCTCACTGGGAACCTTCAGTATGGTTCTCCATTAATTAGAAGAGCAGTAATACAGACATAAGCTACAGCAATCTAAGGAAAGAAAACGGTGCTTGCAGAAAGCTGGAACACCTTTTATTAGTCCTGCTAACATAATTTCGGGATGGYGGGAGCAAAGAGAAGACCAGGTTTCCTGACACAAACTCCTTTCTCAGGATGGGAGGAGGGGGAAGGGGGAGGAAGAATCAAAGACAAACTTTTAAATAAGGAGCTTTAAAGTGATTGATCTGATTATATTAATCTACCAGACTATCTGAGAGAAAAGGCAATTGGTGCTAACAAAGGAGAAGGGTGTTCTCCAGGGGAGGAAGGGGTGAATTGTTGCCTTCTTTCTAGCACTCCCTTTTCACAGTCTGCAGTTTCCTGCAGATGCCTCAGGCCTAGAGACCAGCTCTCCAGAGGAAAGATCCTGAGATTTCTTCCTTAGATTGCCCTGATAGGATTCCTCCTCCTACTGCTGTGCTTGAATAAAAGTCAGTCTCTGCAGCRGTTCACAGCTTTCAAGCAGGAGGCAGTCCTGCAAGGGGATCTCTTACAGGCAGCTGAGACCCAGCTATACTTTACCTGAATAATGGCTAGCGTGGGCTCAAGCCGAGGGTTTTCTCTCTTCAGTGAGGCCAGGGCTTTTCTCGCATCCTCAGTGATTCTGCTGCAACACAGTAACAACACAGGCGAGCCTTTTACCAAAAAACGGGGTCAAATCCCATGAGTCAGCAGAGACCGATGCTAGCCAGCAACCCAGAACTGGTGCTCAGCAGCACAGCTACATACAAACCTKGCGGGGTGGTGCCTGGCACTCAGACACAGACAGACCCAAGGGCAGACCAAAACCCTCCCTGTTTATAACTACGGTACCCGCTGCTCCAGCGTGCCCCAAACTTTCTGGCTAGCCTGCRTTATCGCATGAGAAGGCTTGTCCGGCCCCACGGTGCAAAGGTCAGCACAAAATCACCCCGCGGGGCCCGGAGCTCTGTTTGGCCAGACCCGTTGTCTCTACAACGCTGCCCATGCAGACGCAAGCAGGTTTTTTCCACTTCAGCTCCGTTGTACCTAGGGCCACGGCAGCGTATCCAGACATCCCGGAACGAGGTGAGGCGAGGCTGTAACTTTCCAGGCTGCTTTTCAGGGCTGCGGGCAGCAGGGAGACAGAGGCAGCTCTGTCTGCGGCGCCGCTTCTTGGAAAAACCAGCGGCAGCCACCRGCTGCTGGGAACGGCTCCTGGAAAGCGTTCTGGAGAAGTAGCCGTGGGCTCCTCTCCGCTGCTGCTTCCACATGCGCGTGACAAGYAACAGCAGGGAACTCTGGAGAACTAACTCCCTACCAGCACGCGCAGGAGCCTCCCYGAAAGGTGACTAGTTGTTGTCCCCTCTACACGGGAGGAATAGCTGGGAAAAGGATGACTACACAGGATTTTTGCTTCTTTATCCCCTTGTAGAAGTGAAAGACCGATCGAGGCCAACATCGCGGCGACAACAAAGTTTAGAGGGGGCCCGCGAGAAGCAGCAGCGCTTCCCAGCGCCGTCCCCGTGCCCAGCCTCACCTGCCCCTCGCCTCCCTCTTTGTTCCGCTCTCGCTGCGAGCGCGGCCCCCCAGGACCCCTGCCAGCCACGGCCATGTACACATACATATTTGTACATATGTATAGAGTGGCGGGCGCGCTCAGAAGCAGCGCCGCGC
>PTEX01000046.1:1485744-1580122 GCA_003342815.1 Eudromia elegans | reverse complement strand
CAAGCCAGCCGTAATAAACGAGAACCAACTCTCTGCGTACTCAAAATTTATTAAAAAGAGTATGAAATGGTCCCCTGGGAGAAGTTACACGGTAGGAGCCGGACTCCCTTTTTATTTTTTTCCTTTTCTCCTCTTTTCTCTCAACCCCGACCGTGCGAGATGAGAGTTAAACGGGATCCTCCAACCGAACCTAGGGCACGCGCAGGTCAAGCACAGGCTCTATTTGTATTTACAATACTTTACAAGCACTATTAAATAAATACGGGCTCCGCTAACTCTCGGTGTCGTCAGTATGTACAGCATTATGTCCCTGTTGTGTTTGACTAGAGGTGGGTCCCAGTACAGTGGATGTGCTGACTGTAACAAGTATTGGGGTCAGGCTGCACAGCGACAAGCCGACCTCAGAACCGAGATTCCTAGTCGATGCAAGAKAGGATAGGTGCAGCAGGTACGTTAACTCATCCTAACAAATTCATGTCCTTAAATCTTAATCTAAGTAAGGGACTGTACATTGAACTTCAGGTTTTCCTCATACCTGATGTTGCAAATAGTTGGCAGTTCCGGAAGTACAGCACTAATCTCAGAGAGGAGTAATATCCATTATTACTAAAAACAGTACTGCACTTAAACTCCTGTATTGACGGATATGTTTAACTCCGTACTGGCTTCATATGCCTCACTGGAAGGATTTAAGCACCAAAAAGCCAGTCACACAAGATGACCAAAGGCTAAGCAACAGACATTTAGGCTTTCCTTTAGGTACAATGTTTTCAAGTAACAAAACTCAAAGCTGTGCAACAAATACAACAAAAAGCAGTAAATGCTTCATACTGCAAGGTCTGCTCTCATGGTAAATRGGAGCATTTCCTGCACATACCATTTGCAGAAGAATGGAATGTATTCTGATCTCTAGCTATCTCACTGTATATAGATGGGATAAGAGTCAGCCCTGGCTGGTTTAGGCAGACTCTGCCTCTGTGCTGGGCAGGCTCCCTTCCCACACAGGCGGTACAAGGTGCCCTCCCCAGAGAAGGCATTGCATGCACTATCACTGAAACACCCTGCTGGCCAAGCATGCAGCACGATTAATGTTTCACCCGAGCATCTGGCCAAGTCCCACTCTCTCTCCCRGTGATACTGACTTTGGAATTTGAACAAATACTGCTGTATACAAGTTACAATTACTTGACATAGCCTTTTTTTTTTTTTTTTTTCAGCTGGGCTCCGAGTTACAGATACACGAGTTTTCTGCATGTCACAACCAGAGGAGGTGCACAACCAGCACTTGGGTCTGGCCATTTTCACCAGCAGCAGGGCTCCCCTGCTGCCCCCATGAAACAGCCTCTGGATAAGGACTGTATCATACGGACAGATTCACATCGAAAAAGCTGCCACAGTCTGTCCTCTGTCCACTACACAGTCAAATAAAGGAAAAGAGGCTTCAGACCTGCAGCTACCAGCCTGGCACTTTTCACAAGCGCTGGGCCTAGATTTTGTCTACAATGTAAGAAGCCTAAAGTAATATGTCATATGCATTGGTCCCATAGACTTGGAATCTGCTCACCTAAAGGTAATGTGCAAAATGTATGTGTGCCTGCACACCCAGGGTGTTGGTGTGACGACCAGAATAGTGCTTAGAAATCCAMAGTCACTCAATTAAACAGATGCAATGTAACCAGAGTAATCACATGGGTATTTTGGGCACAGAGCTGATCACCTTTCCAAAGTCCAAACACTAAGGTTTCCACATGGTAACACAACTGAAGCATCAAATGCAATATTGCACCTAAGAAGGAACCGAGCTGTGGAGAAGAACGGGACGAGATGCAAAGGTTAACATGAGATAAAAGTCCACCTGCACTATGGTGACACCRGGCAGTGCGCCACAGCCGTGCCCACACTCAGGAGTCTAAACCACACAAAACAGRAGACGTTTCGTGTCTGTTTACAACATCACTGTGATACAACGCCTGACCGTGTAATGTTTTGAAATACATGATGCCAGCACTGACTGCACTAGTATAGACTTTGTCACGTTAAGGCAGTACAACTAGACATGAGGGCAAGCGTCAAGCAAAGCTACTGGAACTCAGACACTGAAACTTTTCCCTCAAGGACTGCACGATATTCTGCTGATTAGGAGAGGGTACTCGCCACAGGTAGTCGTTCAGTTTATCCGAATCGCCGTAYGCGCTCAGATAGGGCGCAAGTGCATGCTTGTTGCTCGACGACTTCGCTGGMGTACAAGACACAGTTTTGCTACAGAGAGTTTCAGAAGGGGCAGTGTCCGTGTTACTTAATTTAGRATCCACCTTCCTTGTCTGGTTCTGGTAAGTCTCCAAGTCAGATCCCTCATCCTCGGATTTGATTTCAACGTAGTCGTCATCGTCCCCTTCTTCTTCAGTGTCTTTGAAATTAGAGAAGTAGTTCTGGGTAGCCAGCTGGGCAGTCAGAGGCGAGGTCCTGTTTACCCTCAGAACTTTTTGTGAGTCCTGCAGAATCATATCCGAACAGTTCTCAGGGATCTGCTTTCTCCTGTCAGGCCCTGTACATCCTGGAGCAGTATCTGATGCTTCACGGCTATCAAATTGGAAGTTCCTATTCGAATGAGGCTTTTTCTTGTCCATTTCATTAGGATAAACGATTGATTCTCCCGATCTACTGACCACAATAGAGGATGACGACTGCGACCTGCTGTATGCCTGTGGTTTTACATTGCTTGCTCTTCTTCCAAGAGAGTTATAGATGTGATCCTGATGCAAATTTTCTTTATTAGGCTGGCTTATAATGGCGCTCCACCTCTGCACAGGCACATGCAAGCGGTTAGAAATCTGAAGGGATGGCACTGAGCAAGCTGAGGGCAACTGCCTTGAACTACTTTTTGAACCAGATTCTGCATAGGAGCCCTTGGCCTTCAGGTCCTGGGAATCAGGCCATGGGGAAAAGTCGGCCAGCTCTCCATTACTGTACGTAGAGTGCAAAAGCCAATCTTCTGCTCTCGAGCACTCACCGCCCAACTGAGAACGGGGGGCGGGTGCAGCCACGGGTGTGGAATACCTTGAGGCCGAAGGCTCCTGAGGACGGCAGGAGGCTTCCTTTGGGATCTTTGGGCTTTCCCTGAAGACAATCTGGTCATAGAGCTGCGAATATTCAGCAATTCTGGCACCTAGAAAAGAGAGAGATTCAGCTTACCAAAGGCAAACAATCCACACAAGTTGCATGAAAACCAAAACAGAAAACCCAAGAAGCATAAAATATTAATCTTGCAATGGTGAGCAATCCTGAATCACAAACTCAGGAAGTGACATGACAACAGCAATACCACCATGTGGAAGAAAATAAAATATGAATAAAACTTGCTGTAAAATATAAAGTTGAATTTTTTTTTTTTTTTTAGTTCTGGTATATCAGAAATACTATAGTACTAGATTTTCATCTTAAAAGACAAGTATTTCACCCATCTAAAGTTGAATCCTACATATATGACACAGGCACAATTATTTTGCTCCAGAGAAAGAGACTAGATGATCTCCTGAGGCCCTTCCAACACTGCACTTGTAGGTCTGCTTATTGTATCCACTRGTTTTGTTTGATCAAACTATCCCAAACACACTTGTGACCGCAGTCTATTTGCTATCTTGAAGACTGTGTTTCCTCCTGGTCATGCTGAGATAAAAACCTTTTGGTTTGCCACACAAGAATATGTGGAGGGCAGACAAAAAAAAGAATGAAGGAAGGTGACTTTTATCTATCTCAAAGTGTTATCTTTATGCTGGAAAAAGGCAGGAAGTGCTAATGACCTACTTGATCTCKCTTCCCTTTCCTTTCCCTCTTTGCYCCCAGGAGCTTGACAGCCTCAAAGTCAACAATCAAGAGACATACACCCACTAGTGGGTTTCTTATTTCCATACTTGGCTTTCCCAGGCAGGGAAACTGCTCTCAGAAAAGAGGGAGAGAGAAGGCAATAGAGGCAATAGCAAAAAGAGAGGGAAAGGAATAGCAGCATTAGGACCAGTAATAGAACYGAGACAGAAAGAAGGAAGTGGACATCCTGCGGAAACGCTGGAAATAGGAGACAGGACTAGGCCTCTGGAAGCTGCCAGAGGGAGCAGGCTCACAGCTGCCTTCAGGTCACACCAACTCAAGGAAACGCACCCCTCAGCTCTTCCAGAAATGATAAAGAAGCCAAATTTAATCTTTTGTGAAAACTGGTTAGCCAGGAAACAAAGTTGTTAAGGGGCCTCTAAAACTTGATTAAAATATCAGTATTATGAAAAACACTCAAATGCTAAATTTTGGAATTTCTCCCTGCTTAATTCATGAGAAATTCTGCTACTATGATGCAATGGTTGGTGCTTTAACATATTTAATACAACAGATGTGACTGCAACAAAGCATTGCAGGTTACACAGTAGAACACCCTGAAACAGTTCTGATAAGGTACTGTTTGATTCGCATCAAAGTGGAAGAGAACATTCTGAAAATGGCCTGGATAATGAAATATTTATGGACTTTTGAAAACATAAATCTCACAAGAAGGCAAGAATGACATGCTGGTGTGTGCTAGTCTGGTGGCTCCACATCTGTTATGTGTTTCAGCTGACTAGGGATAGAAATGGCTCCAAAGCCTTATGTTTCTATCACTTCACACTTTAATCTAAAAGAATAAAAAAGCCAGCTCCTTCTTTGCTGATCCTGTGTCTCATGCTTACAAGTGTGAGGTGGATGGTGTCTGAGCAAATCTATACTACTGGTTAGCAGCTAAGCCTAACTAAAAATGCACTTTTTTCAGGCAAATTCTGAATATGAGAAAACTATATGAGAAAACAAAGGCTTTTCTGTGAAGAGGACAATGGTGCTTCAGGCATGATTTCTATTTCCAAACTAAGCTGAATCAATCCATCCTGACGCTATCCCACCCTTTCTTCTGAGTTTTATCAAATAATGTCAGGAATTTGCTCAGATGTTAAAAATAGTCACAGAAAACCCTTCTCAGCAATAACAAAGAAAATGCACTATTGATATTCAACTACCAGATCAAAGAGCAGAAAATTCCCTTAATTTGATGGACAGATGTCATAGAAGTTATTAAAGAAAACTGTATAAAAACTATGTATGTCTAACATACCTATTGCTGGACCACCTTGTTTCTTCTCTTCCAGTATGGCAGCAAGATCCTTGTGTTTCAGTTTCTGTTGTCGGTTAGTTGGCTGCTCCTGCTCTGGACTTTTAACTTTCAAAAGCTGATTAGCCTTCTTAATCTTCTGACTGTATTGCCTTGCCATCAGGAAAACTCTGTTCTTTGTTTTATCCCCCATATCCGAGTCATTCTCCATGCCCTCTGTATGCGCACTGGAGAGAACGCTGTTGGCAGATTCATACGGGCTGTCTACAAAAGGCCTCTCACTGGAGAAGGAAGATCTGTTCAGACTCATAAAAGAGCTGTCCTTGCATRGAGTAGTGTCTTCATGCCTGAGATTAGCCTCGCTCACGGTGGCAGCCCTGGGCTTCAAAGTTTTAGGGAAAATAGGAGTTTCTGGCAGAGAAAGAGTAGACAGGGAGTATTCTACATCCTTACTCAGTTCAGGTGTACTGCCAGCATGCAACCTTTCCTGAATATCATCTTTACAAACAGGAAAGGCTGCAAGGTGACGGTCCCTTGTCTTTTCTTCATTCTTCTTGATGTAGTTCTCCAGGTCATTCCAGATTTCATCTACTTCCTCTGAGAGTTTATCTGCTGCAGACTTATGGGAGAGCGAATCCGAGTTGGAGGAGCTGTCCACTAAGCTCAGATAGTCATTGTCAAGAGGAACRCGATGGTAAGGACTTTCATCTTCACTGAACTGGAGGCTCTCTTCAGAAACAAACTGCCGTAAATTGTCACAGCATGCAAAGTCCGTTTCCAGGCCCAGAAAGCTCCTCCTTTTAGAGCATTTCAGAGGTTTACA
Organism: Eudromia elegans; assembly: GCA_003342815.1. NCBI lineage: Eukaryota > Metazoa > Chordata > Aves > Tinamiformes > Tinamidae > Eudromia > Eudromia elegans. The sequence continues at coordinate 1,574,174 of PTEX01000046.1, read as the reverse complement.
TTTAAAATTCAATAGAGGCGTTTCGGGAAGCACTATGGTGTCGTAGATGTTGTCTTCAACGATCCTGAGCTCATCCAAACTTGATGCAGGTGCTTCTCTACTAAGTAAGACTTCATCTCTACTGGCATGACTGGAGGCCCTGTTTTGATTTGCTGTCCTCCTTYTGGAGGGTGAATCCGAGCTGCGCTTGCTTTCAGCCTCATAGAGAGAGTCTCGAGCAGATCTCTGAGGGCCATGGTCTGTTTCCTCCCTTCTGGTCAGGCCCATCAGCTTCAAGTCTTCATAGCTTATATTGTCATAGACATGTTCAATATCATCGACGGTGAGCTCTTCTGAAGATTCAGGATAAGCATTCATACTGCTCACCTCCGTTCCTTTCAATTCCCTTCGGGAACCGCGCTGGCTGAGGTCACCAGTTCTATACCTTGCGCTGCTTGGACACGTGTTGCTTTCACCAGCACTACTGGCCCGTCTAATGACCTTACGGCAGTTGGAGGGGGAAGCCTCATTTTGACRCCCCACCCCCAAATGCCAGCTGCACGGTCGACCAGAAAGACCCCTCCTTTCTCCACCAACAGCTGAACTGGAGTTGGAYGTGGACGCTGAAGGTACAAACATCTGGTAATCGTCTTCATCGTCTTCATTCTCACAAGGTGGCCGCCTGCTGGGAAACAATGCCTGCCGGATCTGATGATCTGTCCAGATGTTTCTGACAGAGGTAGTACCCCCCAAAATATTCATGATTAATGAGTTGCTCTGGGGCGTGCTAAGTTGTCTAGGCAACTGTCTAGCTGAGCGGGAATAGGGAAGATCAGTATTCAGTTGTGTCAACTCTTCATCTGAAGGATCTTTGGAGCTCTGTAGAGATCAGAAACATACAGGTGCTGTTAGCCTATTCTCTGCCATAACACAAGGATTCGCATCACTCACAGAAATGCCATGTTAATGCTTGGTGTTCTGCAACACTGAGCCGGGCAGAGATGGGTGGGAAGGCTCCTTGTTGGCAAGCCAAGGAACCTGGGCTGTAGTACCARGCTTCTGGGCCTCCCAGCCCTTCCCATTGCTCAGAGCTGACGCTTGACTTTTRATAACATGTTTCTTCAAAAGATGCTAGCCCATGCTAAAGCATGATTAATTAAAAGCAAATTTATTTGGCAGGGCTAAGACCTGTTATGCTGACTCTGCTGTTTCCCAGTTCGCTTAAGCTAATCTGACTCTTGGCTCCTGCCGAAAGYTTTTGCTCTACTCTCTTTACTCTCTTTGCCTACAATCCAAGCAGAAAGGTATGTCGCACCCTCTAGTACAGGCCACTGAAAATCTGATCTCATTTTTGGAGTAAGTTTTATCTGGCTCAGGCAGCAGATCTAACATATAGCAAGGCTGCATGCCTGGTAATGCTAACATGAAAGATATTGTGGATGTACATGGCCAGTAGTTGAGAAAGAGAGAAAAGACCTGTATCTTTTGGCTTAGCCTAATGTTTTGTTTTGTATTTTTGGCAAGGGTGGGGTGGGGGTCTTCCTCTGCCCCCAAGAGAATGTTCTTTGAAGTATATATAACCAAACACCTCAATTACACAAGTATTAATTTATGACAGAAATAGAAGTTACCTTATCTTTCTACTCAGAAAAAATCTTTGACATATCTTTGATGAACAGCACGATGGAAGGAGAGAAAGAGAAAAAAAAGTACCTGCACTTCACATTTGTTGAGATTAACACTTCTCCGTTTTTCAACATTTTCTGCAGCTTGACTGTTAAGTCTTTTCCGTCCTCCTTTTGCTTTCTGCAATGAATTTTGTTGGACTCCCTATGGTTTAAAAGAACAGGGCAAGAGAGGGATGTTAGAATCTACAGTTCTTTGTAAAGCTTTGTTCAAAAGAATTATTAGCTGCTAGGAGAGCAGAGCCAGGTCAGCTATACACACAAAGAATGGAACAGTAGTGAGCACTACTACAACAATGACTTAGAGCATCTGCRACCTTATTTTCAATAGCAAGTTTAAACCAAGTCAATTCATACAGCTTATCAAAAGGGGGGGAAAGCAGAATCTGTGTGCAATGGCATACACAGAAAATAAATCATAGCAAAAGGAGGCAATCACAGAAAAAAAMCCAAATTTTAAAGGTTTTTTGTTTGGTTTTGATGAGGGAATTCGGGGTGGGGAGATTCACCATCACTTGGAAGACTCCAAGACTCTTGAAAACCAGGAAGAGGTCTAAACCAGAAGACAATGCCATCCAGCTTCCCAGAAAAACACAAAGCCACTGTGTCACATTGGGCAGTGTGGGGTGTGATTCAGAGGAGGGCATGTGAGAGAGGAACAGGGCTAATTGGTTCCTAATGGAAGAAGGCACCATCTGCACACATACAGTAAAACGCTGAGCTACCCTTGTACAGCTTTGGGGTGATATTCTTTTGTATTGCTTCATGCCAGGAAGAGAGTAAATTACAAGACACTRGCCTTCACTGATAAAATATATTACYTCAGAGATTTACAATGCAAATAATATAATTCCAAAGAGGAAGGGTGAAGCATGCTTTGAGAAGAAATTCATGTTTTGAATTGAGATGTTTTGGGCATCTTACAAAAGAGATAGACTAGAGAAGGATGTCCAAACCCTGTATTCAGATGTTCACACCGACATCTTGAACAGCCGAGTTTTTATATACTGTGCTGGGCATATGCTAAACCAAACAAACTGAAGATCTGGATTCTTTAATACACCCACATTTCAAAACAGAAATTTTAGCATTCAGAAATAGCATATATGTGGGGAAGCATCACGCAGAGTGAGGAAAACTACCACCTGTTCAATGACCGTGCAATAGTAAACGATCATGATTCTTAGTTTCAGAAATGCCTGAATCTTAAAACGTTCAGGTCACTGCTTTTGAGACCCAGGAACCCTGTCTCTGCATTTGACCTAGAAGGGGCCTAGTTTCTTTCAGAACAAAAGCTGGAGGAGCAAGGAAAATTCGATTGTGCAACAACTGTTCCAAAATGATAAGGTTACCACTTTCTGTCAAAAGTAGATTGGAGTTTGGTAAAGAATTAAGCAAAACTGGAATCCCTGTTCCTGAAATAATAAATATGCTGCATTCCCTGCAAATAAATTTATTAATAAATTAATTTCACTTTACCTTTGTTACAATGCAGGAAAAAAAAACTGTAACATGGACAAATAACACATCTATCTCCTTAAAAAACTGCAGACAGTTTTCTTTTAACACCTTCCTATCTCCTTGCAATGCTACWGATAAAATTAATCCCTCCCTCTTCCATCCTCCCAGGGATGGAAGGTTTAGGTTTTTATTTATTTACCAGTTCAGACTCTTCTTCATCATCAGCATCAATCTGTTCTGCAGCAGAGGTGTGGAGATTTTCATCTTGATCRCTGATGTAGGATGGCTCAGCGGACTCTTGAAACTGGCTCTCTAGCCCGCTGGGTTCCAGTGAACMCTTCTTTCTTGAGGTTAGCAGGGCTTCATTTGATCCCAGTTTGGCAGCTGGAGATAAGMGGGCTCCTTCGACACTGATCCGCTTGAAACAACATCGATTAAAGATTACTCACACCATACCATTGTACAGGGGCACGCCAAACAMAGTCCAAGCAGCAAATTCCCAAGCACAGTTTGAGCTACATTGTTAGTTGCACTAAATAAAAGGTATCCGGAAAGAACTAAGATAAACAGTATTTTTCCACGGAACTTAAGGAGCTGGAAAAAGGAGAAAGTGAGGAACCTATGGGCTTGAGTGTTACAGCATCCTAGTGAAGTCATAGCTAGTGTACCCTGTTCATATATTCTCCCTGTCTTAAGTTCTGTCCTATGCCTAAGACACAAAATCCAACATGAATCTTCCAAACTGCATTGGAACTTCACTAAATACTCTTACAGAAAAGAGAGAAGTTAGAAGTGTTCAACTTAGTCTGCTTAAGCTGCATTGGCTCTGCCTGGTTTCTTGTATTTTATACAACTATATTTAGATAAATGGATCAGAATAAGTTGGAACTCTTACATTCTCATTTAAGAAATACAAGCAAGCTATCCTTCAAAGAATAAAAGCTATCTTTACATAAAAATACAGCTACTGCCACAGAAATTCTAAGTACCCTATAAGAGCAGGGACTAATTGTGCTGTGTTATGAAGTACAGGAATAAATGGATTAGTCAATTTATCCTTTTTAGATATAGGTGAAAGTTAGCTCTATTTATATTGGTTTCATTTCATTAATCTTATTGAAGACTTTAAAAAACACTTATGTTTGTTTCCCTTTCTTAAAAAAAAACAATAAAACCATGTGCCATTGGAATGCGCTATAAAATAAGAAACGTAAAAAAGGCTTACCTTCTGCATATCTGGGTTTATATCTGAAAGYACAAAYACATCATAAATGAGTATTCTAACCRGTGGGAGCTTATGCCACTGTTCCAATGTTACATTAATAACCCAACTGTGAATTCCCCAAAAGAAATKAAATCCAATTGCAACATTCATTTCTGGATCTCTGACAAAAACAGACAACATTGGCTTTGGGAGTTCCCCTTAAAGATGTGCAACACCTATGTAGTATGGGTAACTACCTATTACAACTAAAGCATTTTGTGTTCAGTTTCCAGGTGTTAGGATGTTTACAAGATCAAAACCCAAATGTGGAAATACAAATATTAGGATATAAACACTAATTTTGTTTTCTCTGAACACATTTTTTCACCTCCCACCAAATATATATTTGGAGTTACATTCTACAAGAAGGATATTCYACTTAGGTAAGTCAGCATAGGTCCACCAAATATGATCAAGTTAGATAAAGTTACTGGAGATGATGATCCACGCTTGCTTGTTTCGCAAAATATAGAAATACTTGGACAACAAAAGATCAGGAAAAATAACTCACCATTTGATTTCAAAACTTTATGGCCTCTAGATGAGGGTTCTGAAAAACATAACAGTATTTAAACATTACAGCCTCCCAGAGAAAATTACATCTTGGCCAGCTTTTAATAACACGCACACCAAAATGTAAGCTCCTGAGCCCATGAAGGACAGCAGGATTTACACTTTTTAATCAACTAGTTTCCTCAGTCTCTTAGAAAAAAAGAGATTAATCTGCTGACGTGTCAAATATTCAATTTTTCCCAAGGTGCGTATGTCTAACAGATATAGATTCCTCTACATACAATCATGTAGGTAAATTTTAATCTCATGCGAGATTCTCTCAAACACTCACTCCTCATCTAAGTCACTGACTGAATTTGCTGGAGATTCCCTATATTCAGATTAGAAATGTATGAGATACTGTCAGCTTAGCATGACCTTAAGAACTTAAGTAGCTCAATACTACAGAAGAGGCCATTTAGTCAGTATTTTGTGATATTCTTTTTATAGGCAAAATGCAGCTAACAGAATTTATTTTTCTTAGAAACATAGAGAAGATGCCTGATTAAAACCTAATTGCTTTTCACACACAAACCYTGCTTTATGATAAAACACTACATCTGTGCTCTCATGAACCTTAAATTATTCTACATAAACAATACATGTAAAGCAGTTGAAAAGGCAAAGCGACGGCAACACCAGGTCACTCCAACTACACAGACATTTGTAASGGCTTCAGGGGAGGAACAACAGAAGTCATGGCTGCTTTTTAGAGCTAGACAAAAAAAGTCAGCACTAGCACCTGTCAAATCTCTCTTTTTCTTAAGGCAGACACTACAATAAGCAGAGATAGTAAACATGTTTTACAATGATTAGGACAGAAGCACTTCTGGGATAGCGATTGCTAGGAAAAACAAGTCAGATTGAAATACACTGGCTTGCTTTGCACTCTTATCCATCAGGAAGCACCAACTAGGAGTGTATGCCCAAAGAATGAAATTCAAACAGTACGTAAAATCATACAAATAACTTAACAAGATCTACTATCTGTATCACACTCCACAACATGTGAACAGAGTGCAGGGTAAGGACTAATTCCAGGTACCCAAGTTTGACCAAGCCCWAAACAATTCTGCCCATTTTTCTCTTGCCATCTTGATCAAAAAGAGTTCACAAACCTGATTTCCTTCTCACTCGGTGTGGAGTAGTGCCTTCCTTGGCATGATAGGATGACTTTGTTTCGCCCTCGGGGCTATAATGGAAGCCTGGATGATCTGTGAGGCAAGCAGAGGCACCGGTGTAAAGCAGGCTGTTATTTCACACAAYTCAGCAGCATTTTGGAGGCTGTGCCACCTCCCCAGTATGACTCATACAGAGGCACTTCACCAGAGCTCAGCGCACAGTAAGCGGGCAGCGTTCTTGTAGGGTGTTACCACTTGGCTGTGGAAACACTTCACCCATTTAGTTAGGCCTTGCTTGGGATGCTAACCCAGCAACATTTAAGCCCAATCACATTTAATTGTTAGCTAGTTTCTCAGCAGAGTCTTCCTGACCCATTCCCACGGGGAACGTAAATAAACAACAGTCTTGCTCYACCCTAAGCCCTCTTCAGCATTCACATTTTAAAGTGGTTCTCATTTCCCTGCCTTGCCAGGGGTTGATGACAACAGGAAGAGCTAGCATGGCAAGCACCAAGACAGCCAGCAAGCCACAGACTGAGCAGAAGGGATGAGCCCTGCAGGAGGGACTGGATTCAGGTGCAATACAGCATCGTCACACAGGCCCTCCTATCCTGGCACTGGGACACACAAACTCATCAGGGTTATGGCARCCACAAGCCTGCTGGGTCTCAGCATGGAGTCTTCTTGGGGCTATTCCTTAGGTGSAGTTGCTTTCAGCCATAGTCATGAGTTCAGCTCCTACGCCTAATTAGTGACAGAGGCAGCTGAAGGCTCCAGCTTAAGGGAACTGTTAAAATGCTCAATGCTTCGAGCTGCATTACTTATTCCTAGCCWTCAGTGGGTCCTGCACAGAAGGAGCTTTTGATGCAGAGGTTGGGAAAATCCTACGTTTAGTCAGCATGGAATGAGCAAACGAAATGGCCAGTGTTTACGAATGGCCTAATCTGCCTCTTCCTTGCTGACCGTGAGACACATCCTGTTGGTCGCAGCTCAGTCAGCCCAGTGCTCAGAGTTCCACAGGATCTGCATGCAATTACTTTTTTGTCCTGGCAACATCATAACTCAAACAACATAAGCATGGCCTTCTTGCATCTTAGAGGAAAAGAGCAGCTATACATGAAGTGTTAAAGATACTTTTATTAACTTGGGGGGTTTGGTTTGTTAATGAGAGTGGAGGAAAAAAAAACCAACTTACGTATGGCATCCATTTCTAAAATTGCTTGTTTGGCCTGAAACAGAAAGAAAAAAGCATATGAAGAGCTTAAACTACACCCAGAAAGGCAAATAATGTTGCACATTACAGACAGCGGGTAGTTTATATATAAAACAAAAGCAAAAGCAAGTTTAATTTTTGAATTAACAAACACTGTTAGTTTCATTTTTTGTCTCACATACACGTGTGGACAAGCACCTTGCACGTAAGGCTCTACTAGAGTTAACTTGAGGACAGCATCTCTTGCTCACTGCCCACGATGTACCCGGCAGCCCTACCTTGCTGACCCGCTACCATTGTGGCAAGGGGAGGAACATGCAGCTGGGGGACCCGTGGGGCTGAGAAACGTTTAGAGGATGGAGTGACAGATACTGCTGACTCGGAGAAAACGAGGGGCTGTGCTGAGGTGATGCCGCATGCTCTGCTTCTCCTCTGCAGGGACATAAACCTCCAGAGAACTYGCATCCAGGCCCAGAATTTGGAGCCATCTGTAAGTCTCTCAATACTAAGCTGGGATTTGCACCGAATTAGTCCTATACTTTTACTTCACAAGGAAGCAATGGTTCCTTTAGGAGCTTTCCCAAGGAAAAGTTATTTTTTTTAAAAAAAAAAAAAAAAGTGTTTTGTTTGTATAACATTTAACCTGAAAAACCATCATGATGACTTAGCTTAACATATTTATTAAGACTTCCCATTTATTTTTCCTTATCAGGCATATCAGCCAATGAAACAGAAAACGAAGCAAAATGAAATAACTTAGAGAACTGTATGTGCAGTTCAACTGTTTTCCACTGGGTGGAACACGTGGCMTACCATTAAATCCCCAAGCTCTGGGCAGAAGGAAGTACCAAGACTACTACCAGTCCGTCAAAATATACATGTGGACAACTTTAATGATCTGATTAAGCTTTTCTGTGCTTAAATCAGATGATTTCTTTTTTCCAAGCTACAAAAAGCATTATGATATATTTGGGTTATATGCTGTTTTTCATACTCCAATAAATTAAGAGGAGAACCCTCATAAAAAATGAATTCATACTACAGTAATTCTTATTATAATCTAATATAAAACAATAAGTATTGCACAATAAAAGTGAATGCTACATAAATATTGTGCTGCTAATAAAATCTGATGACACAAGACCACAAGAAAGAATTACTAATAGCTGCTGCTAGCACTTTTTTCTTCAATAACCACTGTTGAACTGTTGAAAATATTATACTTAATATTCCATTGTCCATGACAGCAACAGCTACTTTACCTATTCCAACATTAAAAAAGTGTTAAGAAAAGTGTTAGCACAAAGTCAGAAAAAAATCCTGTTCCCACATGGATCTGCAGTTGTGTCATGGCAGGAGTTTGCTAGGCTATTGTGAGTGACTCCTCATGCCAGAGGGCCAGTAAATTCCACTGGGAAACATCGCCTAGAGGCCCAAGATAGGGTTTCTTTYTYTTTTTTTTTTTTTTTTTTTTTTAAAAAAAATGCTAGACATAATAGCTCTGAATGCGATAGTAGTATGCAACTAAACTCCTAGCAGTTATCTGAAAACTGCTATGAAATTCACAACTGCGACCCATTTTCCACGCTTGCTTGCTGTCTCACAGAAAGGGACCGGGTGTCCCTGCTAAGCACCCAAGGCTCAGCATGGACGTGTGCACTTGTGAAGCGTGGGCTGCCAACGCCTCCACTGCTGTGAATCCAAGCTGGATTAAAACCAGGTTAGCAACATCTACCCAGTGCTGCAATTGCTGCGCCTCAGCAGTGTGCAGGCAGGCGGCTGCAAGGCAAGGCTGGTTCTTATGCTAAAGCTTTATGGAGACACATCTCTGTGATTCTTGTTTCAGGGGACAAATGCTAACAGACTGGGACGCTGATAAWGCAGGTATATTCTTTTCCCATAGCAACTTGTAGCACTAGGAGCTTTTGGTGGAACTTTACCACTAATTCTAAAGAACTTTTGAAGACATAAAAACCAATTTATTAATCACTGAAGAGAGCCCCCTGAAATCTTGCACCCCATAACAGCRTCTGGATTTATAAACACATTCAAGAAGGTATATTTTTTTGTTGTGGATTTTCTTTTTTTTTTGTTTTACCTTGGCAGGAATTTTAGCAGGATGGTTTTCTAGAATTAATCTCTTCAAGTGAAGAATCCAAAGGCGTTTTTCTTGCTGGGACTTAGCCTGTTAAAAATTGCAGCAACATGAGGAAATGCATTACTACAACATCCTGGGTCAGGAATGACACGCAGCCACCAGGTTATGCACAGGGCAGGGAAGTCTATCCTACCTGGACAGTGTGCTGCATYTTGGGATTTTTGTAGTGGAAGACGCTGAAGCTTAGTGGTTCCTTTGGTATCACTTCAACAAGCATAAGATTCCCACACTGTAACAGAGGCAAAAACACAAGTCACGGAGGGGTTTYGAGAAGATCTGGAGACAGCCTAATTACAAATTACTTTCTGACATACCAGTATGTGTGCTTTGTAYGTAAACATTTCCTCCCGCTTCTTTGTAATAAGCAGCAGCTTGTCAAAGAGGAACAACGTGCGCTCGTTTTTGGCTCGCTGAATGCGGAACGTTCCCTCCAGCACCAGCTCCCCGTAGCTCGTGAGGTCTGGGCCTTTCCAGTTAGTGAGCAAACTTTGTATCTCCTGCAAGAGAGTGAAGAATGACAACTGAAGTTTGTTCCAGACATCATCTTTACGTAAATGAAGTTTCAAAAAGCAGCCTGCTGCGCTCACTCCAGTCTCCCATATAATGGTTGGCAGTGGCCAACAACAACCACATAAAGGTCAGCAATGGTAAACGACACAAAGTCACCCTGCAAAGGTAGGGATGCTGCTAGGTACGGTACAAACACTGCAGCCAGGTGCCTCCAGGACCAGTGCTAAGGCCAGACYAACTTACCTTCCTAACATATTTTGGTTCCTCCTGTGTAGACCCAGCAAAGAACACTGAGCTCCTCAGGCCTGCATGCACAGAAGAAGCACAAGTCCATCTCCCTTGACTTCGAGTGACGAAGAACTGTCTCCAAGTCAGACACCTCTCTCTCAKACCTGCCTGCTCCTCTCTCCTGTGCTTGTTCCTCAGGAAATCTTCTTAGTATTTCCCTCCCTCTCTCCCAAAGCTGGGCAGTCATCAAATAGATGAACTGTAATCCTATCTCCATGTCTTGTAGACCCATCATAGATGTCATCTCTGGGAGAGACGATCTGATCATTTGACAATGTCAAGATTTATTAGCACTACTAATTTCTCTCTCTCTCTCTTTTTTTTTTAAACACACATATCAGGTATTTCTCAGYTTACCTATTGCTTAAAAAAGGCTGCAGAAACATGAAGGAACTTTACAGATCTATTACTTTGTTATGACTATTTTMGTTCTTTTGGTTAGTTGTTTTTTCTGCCCCAGCACAGACCTATGGTTTATGTATGGCGCAGCAAGCTCTAAGCAGACTGAACCTTGAATCCAGCAATCGTTAAAAATGTCCATCTGACATTTACCTGGCAGCATTGGCAAAGTAGGGCCAAATTTCCATGTCCYAAACTGGTTTCTGTAGGATGCGACTCTTTAATACCACATTTGATTACAAAAACTTGTAAGTGTGATTGAAGTATAAAGCACACTTAGGAAAAAAAAAATGCACACAACAGCATACTTTGGGCTATACATAAGACTGCTATAAGAAGAATGGAAAAAGCAGTATTTGATCAGATCTCTCCAGTAACTTGTAAATAAGTAAACATACAGTACAATGATTGATTTCACCACTTTGAGYGAGACCGAGCAGGACTGCTGCCACAGTTCTTGCAGAATTGCAGACAAATGGCAGCATGATCGCTCACAGAAGACCTGGCCTTATGACTGCACAAACAGGCATTACTGTTAAAAGGAACAGCCGCGAACATAAATATTTTCTACAACTCCACACAGTTGCCAGCTCTGAAATAAGTGAATTCTGTAATTTAATGAGGAATCATCTTTGGCTCTCTTTATTGCTAAATATTGCTGGTTATGATTATTCAGATTTATAGCACGCTGTTTGTAARTGGCGTTAGTAACGCATGTCCAGCAATACACTTACAAAAAGCTTACACTGTTGCTGGCAAGACTTTATCAAATGTGACCTTGTTCCCCTACATATAAACAAAAGATCGAGGGCCAACACACACCATTTATGTTACAAAAGAAATAAAGGAACCAAAATGGCAGMTTTCAGAAATGGTGCAAGCCTGTTACTTACTCCTTTTTTACATACTAAAAAAATCTTTTTTTCCTTTTCTTAAAACAACACAAAGACTGTTAATGTAGTGTGAAGTTTGAAACAGACTGATGGTCTTCAAAATTTTTACAAAACTGCTTGCTCTTGATACCAAAAGTTACWTAGAATAACTTTTGCTTTTTCCTTCACTGCAAGTAAAGTTTRCCTCTCTCTAAACAGCATATTTCTAGGCTTAGATTTTTCATAAAGCAACTAATATTGAGGCTTCAGCAGCCAAAGAAGAAGGTAGTTGAACAAGTAGAAGCACAAGAAGTGTCTCAAAACAAAATTAATCAGTGCAAGAGGGAGAAATAGAAAACCACAGGACTTTAGAGACATGCCCTAGGGTTATACGGCAGTGATGTACAACCGAGGTAAAGGAGGAAAGGAAAGTTATCTTATACTCCTATTACTGGAAAAAATAAATGCTTTACAGGATGCTGCTTGTACAGTAGAGATTTCTGACTCCCTTTCAGCAGCTATGACCATGCCTTCCAAGATCAAACACCCCGAGGCATACTCAGCAGCCTAAGAGTTATGGCTGACAAAAGATAAAAAGAAAAGATAAAGTAAAAAATGTCGATGGCGTATCAACTGACAGAAATAGCTCAAAGAAACACCAGTAAAAACCTCTGTGGGAACTTACTTGAAGCCTGATGGCATGTTCATGTTTCCTCTTCATGTCATTTATATGCCATGCCACTCTCTGCATCGTATCTATGGCATCTAGCACCACATCATAGCCATCGGTGTCCTTGTCAAGGTGGTTTTCTATTTCCTAAGACAGGAGAAAGAAATCTAATTATTTCCAAATACATTTTCCAGTCAGATATAATGGTGTACCTTTATCCCTGTGATGTTGCCTCTTCATCCAAGTCACACAAATGCATCATTCCTACCTTTTTTTTTTCCCACTATTGCAGGTTGTTATCAATTTGGTTAACACAAGATGATTGGCAGAGCAAAGCCTTTTTAGTCAGTTTAGTACTCATTCAGAAGCTGATGCGAGCCCAAATGGGAGAAAGAGAGCAAGGCACACAAAGAAAGAGACCGTTTACTGGCTTTCTGAAAGCACAGAGTGTGAAATACTGCTGAAATTACATGGGCCAATACATTAGAATTGGAGAGGAAAAAAAAGCAATAGCATTTTAAGTAACAATCAGGGTCTTTACACTTCRCTAGAACATGACTCTGTAATAGGAAACATGTGGAAAAGGTTAACAATAAAGCAGGAATTTCCAAAACTGTTGCTTAACTCAATTCACTGGCTATGGAAAGAGTTCCCACTTCCTCAATCATTCCTTTCCACAAAAATCTTACCAGTCAGGGGTGTTTATATGTATTTATCTCTTTCAGTCACCCCCAGCATTACAATATGTGGAAAATTACTGTTTTTCATTGGAACAACAAATTTTTGTTCAAAACTGTTTATTCACGACAATAATCTCCCAAACCACTTTAGAATTACAGACCTGCTTTTCTGAAGTGTAACTATTTGGAACTAATTATTTGGACAGACTGATTTAATGCATCTAAAACAATTGCCATATATCCTCCACAAAGAACACATTCATATGTTATGAAGTGACAAAGACACAAAGAGCATCCATATGTAAAAGCTGAATATTCACAAACRACATAAAATAGTCTCAATTGCCAAGTCTTGTAGCAGAGGTGTGAAAATAGGACTGCTTTGGCCGCTAATGGAAGGTATTTCTAATGGCTGCTTACGTGCAAAAGTAGGTGGTACTTGAGGATTCGCTGGACAGGTTTTAAGAGATAGGAGCCCAGRGGCAAAGAGTGTTGGAGAGCTTCTTGCCGTTCTCTAAAGAATTTGGCCAAGGTCTTGTTCCTCATGCACTCTGTTAACACGGCCACTGACCTGAAAACATCAAACATACATCTTCAGGACACAGAGTCTCCACGGGTCTGTAGATAAAGTCAAGAATTGTTTCTTTCTTCCCTTGTAAAAGGGGCAGCTGGTTCCTAATCCTGCCCCTCCACCCCCTTTCTTTTCTTTTTTCTTTTTTTTTCTTTTTTAAAGTTTTCTCCTGTGCCTTCAATTATGTTTTCCTTTGACTTGCTACCATTCTCTCTTACCAGTGGAAGTTATATACTGAGACCATGGCAGAATAGAACCATTGTGGCAATGAACGAGACAAGAACAACCATTAAATTAAGCCTTCAGATKAGCATCTTCCTTTCTTTTGCTTTTCATTGTAAGTTAAAGATAAAAAAAGTGAACTCCCTGTCCCTGCCCCCAGTTTGTAAGGGGGGAGGAGATATTTTCTGAATGGGTTTAAAATCATTACGCTCACATGCCAAGGGACACATGGAGAAAGGGAATCCAAAATTCCTACCTGGGGTAGTTGGTGCAGTACTGTGTATATATGTGGAAATCTTCACTCTGCATGGGGAGAAGAAGGTTTTAAGATTCAGATTTTGTCAAAACAATACAAACATTTCAGAGTCAAACATTTTTCATTTGGTAATGGAACTTCAGTTGTACTGCTGTTGTTGCTATTACTCCAACTATCCGAATCAGGAAAACAGTCTCTGAAACACCTACCACATTTCAAATTTCTGTCCCCTTGAGGAGAGAGTCAACAAACTTTTTTTGTCTGCTTGTTTTTGCWATGAGCTTTCACATAAAAAGAAACATACTGGACAGTTTTATATGTTCCTATTATTTTAATCTCCATCGCTCTTTTCTTCCCTGAATTGATTCTGCTTCTTTTGCCAATTTTCTGATATACTATAAAATTCTAGTGTTTTGTTAAATGTCTTCGATTCTCAAACAACTCCTTCAACCCCACTTAGGTGTAGCTCTACTTTTTAAACTTCTTCTGATGTACAAGGCTCTCTTCAAAAGTTTTCCTAAGAGGGGAATTTCCAGTGATACCTGGTACAGCACACTTAAACCCAGAGACTGTAGTCACTGCCAGTAGTTATTCTCTTCAGTCACTTTTTGTGGATCCCTTAGGAGCTGCATGTGCATGACAGGCAGAAACTCACTAAATGAGACGGCCTTCTTTGAACAAAAAGTGTACGATCCATACGATCCTTGAACGTTGTGAGTACTTTCATATTGCAGTACAGTCTAGGTATGAAAATTAGAAGCCACCAAAGTGATTTTTCAGTGGAAGCAAAAAGATACTGCTGAAAATAGTCTGTAACTAGACGCACATGGGTTGTCATACTTGTCTGTGATAACTGAACTGCCCACTTAATGCTGATGAGCTTCCCAGAGTCAGCACTTGAGCTTCATTTATTTCTTCCTCGGTCTAAGCTTCATTCTTAACCATGACCGTTTTATTCTATGTAAAAMCCTGGAAATATCTCTGTGTTTTAAGTTCCCATCTAATAGCTTCTATCTCAAGTGACATACAATTTCTGCAGCTTGTTAGTGTCCTAAAGATTACTTCTGGACTGTAAAACATTCCCAAAATCTATTACTTTTTTCTCTCCTGATGCCTAGACTGGTAGGAAACAATTCTCTGGTACAAACACATCCACTTGAAGCACTTTCAAAACAGATTCTGATGCACTGTCACTACAGTCATGCTCCACAAGGGTTTTTTCCTCTCAGCAGCAGCTCATTGAACAGAGAGACCCAAAATCTGCCCTCCTAGAAAGCAACACCAACTACACTTCATGCTCTGAAGAGCAATATCACAGGGGAAAGGCCTGGCCCTGGCTGGGGTCTATGATCATTGCATTTTTGGCTACTCATCAGACAGAGTAAGCTCAGCCAGGGCTCTTTCCCATTTCCACTAGCAGTCTTCTCCCCTCATCTTTTTGCCCTTTTCTTGTAAATCCCATTGCACCATTCATTTTTCCAATGAACAGGGATTTTTCAAGATCACGTCCAAAATAGGYGCTGCTCAACACAAGCATAAGGTACTGCAGATGATTTCAGCATCACTTACAGTATTTTAGGATCTGCTACTCTACAAAAAAAATAAAAGTAAAAATGAAACAACCTTTTTCTAGGGAACTACGATCCCCACTTGCTCACTAGTGGGCCGTAACCTTCTATCACTTCAGACTGCTCCTGTTTTAGGAACCAAGTAGTTAAATTTAGTGCCGATATAAATACAGTTAAACAATTATGCTTAGCCTTTCATGCTTGGGCTAATTTTGCTGTTACGGCTAGTTTTTGTGGTGGTTTATATACGCCCTGGGTCCCCACCCAAAGACAATGAGCTGGTGTCATAACCTATTAATGTTCATGCCTGGGACTTACAGCTACAGCTAAAAACCATCTCAGCTCAGACTAAGAACTAACAAACCTCAGGCTGCTGCAGACATTACACCGTGTAATTTTCTAAGGCAGTTACCAGAGCACCTAGCATTCATAATAAATCAGGGTGCTAACAAGAAAACATTATGATGACATTCAGTGCGGTGGGAAAAAAGAGACTTATTTTATAAACACACAAAAAAAATCCATAATGTTTTTGTTTAAGGGACTTTCGGTGTAAATTATGGTGTATTMCCATGACTACAATCACAGACTAATGCCATTTACAGAATTACTTCATAAGTAAAGCTCAGAATTGGAAAACTTTATGATCATTTTTGTGTATGTGTGTATRCAAAAATGCATATCTATAGAGAGATACATAGACGCTACACTTATATGCCTTTTTCATCTCTTAAATATTCTCCTGCGGCTGTTCTGCTTTTCAAAATGAAAAAATATGTATTTGTTGGGAAGTTTGAACAACTGAAAGCACTACTAACAAAACAGACAGGACCAAACATTTCAGGTTTTCAAAAAGCATTCAGCCTGCATTCCCCACAAAATCAACAGCAAGTCTGAAATCCCCAGAAGGTTTTTCAGAGCCGCTTTCACTTTTTCTTTCTTTTCTGACCTGAAGTTAAAACTATTTTAAAACAAGATTTTTGGTTTTAAATGAATGTTAGCCTTGCTGTTAACCAGAAAAAACTTTTAWTCTCCTCATCACCACATCCTCATGTCCTCAACCAACAACAACTTTTTAAACGACACTGTTTTCTGTGGAGACAAGACTCGATCTCAAACTGCACTTAGCTGCATACTCGCCTTATTTAACCACGCTTAACTCCCTAGAAACATGAAACTACGAGCGTGCACCTAATTTTACAGAGCTATGTAAGCACTGCTCCCAATGAGAGTTAATAACATATATTTTGCTTTCAGAACGAGAYTGTTGAGCCTCGTTCCAACTTCTGAAGCTGGTATGAATCAGCACCACACATCCTCTCTAGGCCTCAGCAGGATTAACATGAATGCAAGGGAAGACCATAGGACCATAGGGAGGGTGGCCAATGTATCTGGAAATTCACATTTCATGATTTAAAAGAATCCTGATCTCTCAGAAACACTGAACATTTAGTAGAGGTTAAGCCTAAAAAGTATTTGGTGTGTTTTGTATAGATTTGTGATTCTGTGATTTATTTTTAAACACAGTTCACATATATAATTTGGCAATTAGTTCGTTCCACATGATAACCCTGGTCAAAGGATTGTGACGGATGATAAATGGTAGATCACTGTGACTGAAAATAAATGAATCCACTCCACTGATCTAACACACACMTTATAATTTATCCTCTCCAAACCATTTGAGGCTCATTTTAAGACTCTGTGACCAAGCCACACTGCTTAGGATGGTCCTTCTCTCCCAGACTGCACAGTTACCAGGTACCTCTGTATACTCAGAGAAGGTACTTTCTATTCTCAGGTTCAGCTCACTGCAACTACTTTATAACTGATTCCCTAGAGAGCACTGTGCTCCTGGGAGCTCCGGGCCACAAGCTCGGCAGGGTAAATGCYGTGAACTGTGTTCAGAAGTAGCAACAGAAGAGACAAGACAGAGATGGGTTTCATGCATTTCTGTCAATACTATCACACAGTAAGAGGAATCCTAGCTAGGCTCAGGAGTGTTTCTTTGGATAGTTTTATCCTTACTCAGCYTCAAGGTCATTATGGTCATTTCAACTCTCTTCAAACCAGGTTTAAATCTTTGCTGCGAGACTGGAATCACTCCAAATGGGCCCAAATCTGTTACAGCAGAGGGTGCAAAAACTGACACCAATGCCAAGACTTCATCTGCATTGACTACAAGTCACCCTGAAGAGCAAAGTCAAGCACAAGAATATACCAGTTATATATTAGCTACAGCTATACTTAACTCGTCCTCTATTTTTGAATCAATTCCCTTTGCATCTCTTCCACACGATGTGAAATGCCAAACACATGGCTACATCCCTGATCTTCCCTCAACTCTTGGTGCATTGTGCATTTTTATAGCCATAAAAGGCACTTTAAAAGGAAATGGAGACAAAAGCTGAGTCACAGCATAAGCTGAAGCCAACTGCCTGGATCTCCTTTTCATTAGGAAGATGCTAGATTAGAAGTAAGTCTCCCTTCCCCTACATTTAAGCTGTTGGTTTGTGTTTCAGAAAACATATGTTCTGAATTTTTAGGGTGCTGAGGGAGAAGAACRACTGCCAAAAACCAAGCTTTCCTCTACAACAACTGCTTAAATGTAAATGTGTGGAATACTGAACTCAAACGTCTAATTAACACTGGCATCATTACAATGAAAATGAAAGGCTTTGAGTTGGCAAGAAAGCATATAAACAAACTTTTATGTGAATAATTAAGCTATAGTTGAGCTTGSCCCTTTTTATCAGTCTCTGATTATAGTTACCAGCAAAATGACTCCACAACATTTAATGTATTAAATTAATAGAGTTTTTATACWCAGAGGAAGAACCACAGCTGGTAGAAACTAAACTAGTACGTCACTACCCTCAGTGGCAGGTTATTTCGGTGAAGCATCCAYCCCACACTGTTCAACCAAATATCCATTCATGCTACCTGCACAYTGGGGTAGATACTTAAAGGCAGCAATTCACAGTTTGACACAAAATATTCTATGCCAACTGTCTATCTGCCTGTAGGCTATTGAAGTAGGAGATCTAGAAGCAAAGGGATTTAATACATTGTTGTATGWTGTTATTATATATTTATTCAGTGCCATAACTTGGCAGGATTATTTTATCTGTTACAGAGTTTTATGTTCCTGGCTGGTTCACATCAAGGACATTGCTAAAGTCAACAAATAAGAGCTGCCATTTCAGGAGGTGTTTACTTTGGTCATTCAGCACAATAAATGTTAAGATAAAGATTTAAACCCATGACTGTGAATCTTTGCTCAAAATGCACTAATGTGATTTGATAATCCTTGGCATATCGTATTTCCCTCAAGCACAAGCTGCAAGTCTGTCTGCATTACTCAGACGTTTATGTTATACATAAGAAATATGACACAATTGTGTTGGGAAGTATAAACTGCTATACATCAAATTTTATTTAGCAAAGATGAACAATGAATTTGAATTCAACACCACAGTTGGTCAAATATAGACCGATACTAGACCTAACAAATTTAAATTCGCTAAAAGCATGAGATGTAAGAGATGTTTTCATGAACATCAAACATTTCCAAAACAGTTCCGATAAACTCCAGGGTTGCTTTAATCATAACTATTCTGAGCTATACATGCAAACAAGCTTTGTGTCATTTCACATGAATCCTGAAAGAAAACCTCAAAAACCCTCAAGTAGAGCTACTAATCAACTAATGCCGTGAGTTATGATATTTCAGTATTATATTATCCCTGTGCTTAAGTTAYAGTGAAGATCTAGCACACTCAAAGCAATCAAACAGTAGATGGCAAGTCTCATACACATTTAAAGATCAATGTTGCCAAAAAAGGCAGTTTTATTTCCACTACTCAATGCTGGGAAGACCGAGCAACCAAGAATGGACAAGCAAAGCCTGTTAGGAGAGCCAGCAGTTACTGTAATGACATCTTCACAGCCAAAAGCAGAACAGAGGAGTATTTTGGTATTTGATTTTGCTTTTAAGTGTTTRCACTTGTCTGGATGAAGTTAGAAAACCACTTCTTAGGACTGTTATCTSCAGCAATTTCTGAGCCATCAGGCAGTTGCCTGCCAATAAAACAAATGCTAAAAGCATTTGTCAAGGGAACAAAAAGCACAAGCAATAATTCTAAAAATCCATCTGCATAKCAATGGCCAGGAAATGTATCAGAAGACTCTTTCCAAATGACCAATATAAAGGAGTAACTTTTTATTGGACTTGCAATCATTACTTGCATTCTCTCTTGCTTTTTCAGCTAGGTGCCGTCCCAGTAGCTACAAATATGTAATACGACAGAAAGTCTGAAAGAACAAACAGCTCTGAATCGTGCCATCCACAAATATCATGCAGGCCCTGCAGTAAGGGCTTCAGCACAGGAACARCTTATATAGCAAGGAACCACAAACGTCAAATCTGTCTCTAACAGAACTCAGGGACACCAGAGAATCCTCACTGGTAAAACCATGCAAGACYCTTAGAGGCAAACCCATCATATCTTAGGGTAATTCTATATTGAAAGGACCTCTGAAGGTCATCTAGTCTAACCGCTTGCTCAGAACAGGGTCAGTCAGATCAGATGGAGGGACTTGCCACTAGAGTTTCAGGTATCTTCAAGGATCAAGATTTTACAACCTCTGTGGAAACCTATTCCAGTATTTGACTACTCTGGTTAAAAAGAAAAAATACATTTGTATACAAACACATATTTCTCTTGCTGCAGCTCATGTCATACGCCTCTGACCCTATCATCCTGCTCCTTTCAGGAAGAGTCTGACCAATTCCTCTACACCCTCCCATTAGTTAATTGTAGAAARTAGTAACTTTTCCCCTTAGCTCTCTCATCTTCAGGCTCAAATGCTATTTTATCAGCTTTTTTTAAAATCACACACTGTATTTTCCTCAGTCCCCTGACCTCCTGGCTCTCTCCGGTAGATCAACGTCTGCTTCCTACTGAGAAGCCCCAAATTTCTCAAGCTATTCCATATGTAGKCTCTCAAGTGCTGATTAGAGGGAATTAGTTCCCTCTCACAGTTTGCTGACTGCATCTGTGCTAATGCAGCCCAAGGAACTGTTGACCTCGCTGCAAGGGCACCCTGCTGGCTTACACTCAACTTTTGGTCCACCAGGACCCCCAAACCCTTTTCTATAAAAAAGGGCTGCCCCTAGCCTGTACATGGGGTTATTCCATGGCAGAAGCAGTCTCCTTTATCATATTCTCTCTCCTCCAAGTTAAAATAGGCTATTTGGAGTGATAACAGCACACCAGAAGCCCCATTGCAACACGATAAAGACACATTCAACTTTCATAGTAGTGGTGCCAATGCTAATATCTCTCAATGCTTACAAAAGATCAGTTGCKAGATAAGTAACAGCTTGCTCAAACTCAGCTCAAAGCAAGTAATCCAGTAAAACTGCAGCACTAAGCTGGTATCATCACTTTTCTTTCCAACGGAATCCCTGTGTCACAACAATGCTAAACAAAATAGAGTGGCTTGGTTAATCTTAAATCTTTTGTGTTGGAAACAATTACCAGACCATTTCTTTTGTTTCATGAGGGCTCGGTGCTGGCACTACTGAGTTCAGGACAAAGCCCAGAACATTGCACAAGTTACTTACTAAAAACAAAAGCAAGTGCATCTATAGTTAGATTATCTAAATGCAAGTAATTAGATCCCCCTTTTTCTCTTTTCCTTCCTCAGAAATGGCATTATTTCTTAATGCAATTGGCCTTTACAGGTTCAAAGCAAACAGGCAACCTATGGCGAAGTCCGCAGAGTTGGCGGCATCTGTAGCTTGGCTSACCCATATCTTGTTGTCCTAACATGTCATGGCCATTTCCCTTCTCCTTCCTGAGAGTTCCATGAGTTTCCCCACAATAAAAGACACTACARTTTGGTTTCATGCACACCTTGCTCTGTCAGTACTTTCTGGGTTCTGAATTAGGCAGTAGAACAACAAATAGGATTAAAAAAAACACGGAATTTCAGAGACATTGAAATCTGAATCTTCAGGTTGAACTTTAGGCCATCCCCATTTAAAAGGGAAATTAAACACTTGGCTATACAGTACGTCTTGTCAACCTAAAAGTAGAGAATGACTTCTATGACACCAAGTACTCTATATTAAAAGATGGTGAGTTGAGATTGAGGAGAGAAGAGAAATCTGTAGTATTCAATAATAACAAAAAAAAAAGACCTAAAAAAAACCCCTAGATCAATAATTCCACCAGTTCAGATTCAAGAAATGTAACACCTTTCTCCTGATTTTTTTTAATGCAAGTTACAGCTGTATCATTACTACTTACTAAAAGAAAGCCCATCCCTTTCCATAAATTTGTTAGCTTTTCTTGGTCAAAATCATGCAAGCCAATGAAATTACATCTTCAAATGTTAATAAGTTAATCTTATTCTTCTGTACAATTCTGCAACAGCTTCTATGCTGCAGATCTGTGCACTTACCTTGGAAACAAAGCAGTCTGCTATGGCCACAGGGTCATTTTCACAGTTTTCCAAATCTTGCAGAAGTTCACTAATAAACAAAGAACCAGAGAAGTCCATTATGGCATGGTTTAGAATAGATGCACCTGGATATTCGGGGCAGACAGCTCCACGCTTCATTGCAGTGATGCAGCAAGTCCTACAGAAGGAACTAGAACCTCTTTGAGGCCCCAGGGTCCCATCCTCTCCCCAGTAAACGGGCTTCCATAAATAGTCCTTATGGAATTTTTAGCTGGGTCAAAACTGGATTGAGTCACACATGCTGCTATTCCCTCCCACATAAAACACTACTGCATTTTAGCTCTATTCAGTGCTGCGGCCATGCTCCTTCTCCCTACAGGTTGGATATTCAGAYATGCACAGTCACATATCATCTTCATGTGGCCCAGACAGATAATTTGTCCAATACAGTCAAGTTGTTATCTACATATGCGGCATATGCAGATAAATTACACTTCTGACAACACAATATGTGATTAAAATACTTAACTGTGCATCTTTCTACTAACAATTCAAACTACATTAAACTGCCTTTATAAATGCCTCACTTGATTCTAACAAATTCTACCATCRTAACAGCTGCAGCCCTCGAATACCTACCTATCTACCCCTTCAACACACTAGCAAAATCTGATGACTCCTAGACTTTATGGTCCCTGTCCCCTAGACATTAGCCTGTTGTTTTTTAGTTTTTGTTTGGAGAGAGATGAGAACACTATAGAAAAGGTGCTCTTATACAGTCCAAAATTCAAGTCAGCACAACCACCATGGAATGCCGACCTCTGCAGAAGAGCTGAGCTCCTTCTTTCAGATCAACAGTTGTTCTTCAAAACTTAGATGTAGCTACATTACTTTGTACATCAGCAAGCACAATGAAGACACATATATGTGTGCGCGCATGCGTGTGTAAATAATACTGTCCTGTCCTGTAACGGCATTCTATGTTCTAGGAGCTTTACTTGACTGAGGCAGACAAGGAGCTAGTCTGCAAACCACAAATGAGAAACAGAGATGTATTACACAGAGAAGAAGAATGGTAATAACCTCACCAAGGAGAACTTGTCTACCTTAAGTGGGACTCTTCACTGGAGGAAAATGGTTAGTCTGGAAAAGTTTTCTGGAAGCTATAAATTCTACATGCATAAAAATAAAACCCTACTAAGAGAATTTTATATTTTTGACATGCCAAGCAGGAAATGAATTCATTACAAGAGGAGCAAAGCAATAAAAGAACATGTTCACTGTTGTATGAGACTCAGTTCTTGGAAGCAAATTCAAAGAAAGATAATTCAAACAGGAGAGGAAAACCTTAAAAGGTCTCTCCTTGGCTCTAACATTCTTTAGAGTCTTACTGAGAGACACCTTTAGAAAAATAAGGGAAATGGATTTTTCTGCCAAATGCTTCCCTATAGAATCCTTAGATCAGATGCTTTTTTGCTTAGTGCTATTTCTCCCCACCATTTCACTGATGGTTCCCAGAGTTAATTTTGCGTAAGATTTCCTAAGTCAGTATATCTAGGGAACTACCCTTTTCCCTTTTAAGCARAAGCAACTTTCCTCCTTAAGTAGTAAAATGGAAAAATTTTGTGACTTGTACTCTGCTTCTCTAATTACTGAGTAAAGAAAGGCAGAAATCARTCATCACAGTACAACAGGCCTAACTCAGGTTCACTAGTTATAAAGCCAATATGGATATCAATAATACAATCTACACATCCTATTTTCTCCCTTCACCAATATAAGAATGGAAATGTGTTTCTTGCTTGATGCCACACATTCATGAAGCTCCCTATAAATCAGTCAATGAAAGAATTTGTTGCAATGCTGAGCAGCAAAAGCCTCAATTTTAATGACTCACTGTTTTCCACATAAGCATTTTGGAAATAAGACCAAATGCACTCCACAGGCCCAGAAGAGCCCTGGCGTGCTGTCGGCAGACATTCTCCYGACAGCTTAGGATACAGACCATCCATTAGTGCTTTTTTCCTGCTGATCTCCACTAATATCATGCTATTTTTATCTTGTAGGATACAATAATGCTGCATTTAAAGATCTTCTATATTCTTGCAGTTGCATCCACCATGCAATAGTTTTTGTCTTCTGCACCATAATATAGGAATACTGAGCTTTTAACAGTTTTCTTAGCTGCATTGCATTATCTTCTGTCTTATTTGGCTGATAAAAATGGGATTGGTAAGAGCAGCCCGCCACTGTGCAACAATAAACAAATCACTCATGCCCAGGAATCCTAGGAAGCTTAAGTGAATCCCTATAACATCAGGCTGACATGTGAAAGAACGAGCCTTATTTTAAGTTTCAGCTAAGTAACTGGCAGGAAGGAGTATAAACATTAGTGAAAGGGGAAGCTCTCTTCACCTGAACATCCAGAGTTTTCCACTGTTGGTCAGCAAGTAACACAGCTCTCAGCACCCCTGATGCACTTGCAGTAACTGCTCGTGCAGAGGCARAGCACGAGGAAGGGGAACTCGGGGCTCCTGCAGCTGAATAGCTCAGACTGAAGCATGCCACAAACAGCAAGGCTGCCGAAGACCACGTCAATGGGTTAAACAGCTGGAGTTATTATGGGTGGAAAAATCTGGATATGCACAACCATAATCAATAGTAACTGTTGATAGATACAGCAAATGCAACCACAAGTGACATTAACTGACTTGGGAGCAGAACGCTAAAAAGGAGACGGACAAGTTTTCTCTCAGTGAATTCATTATCATTCAAGATAAAAGAATAAAAGTCTCACTGCCATGTC
Organism: Eudromia elegans; assembly: GCA_003342815.1. Lineage (NCBI taxonomy): Eukaryota > Metazoa > Chordata > Aves > Tinamiformes > Tinamidae > Eudromia > Eudromia elegans. Next base: position 1,549,428 of record PTEX01000046.1, on the reverse strand, counting down.
CTAGGATATTTTGATTTTTTGATTTTGAAGAGAATATACTATTATCTTCAACTAGTAGGTAAGGATTTTCCAAGTGACGCACTGCAGATTAGTATCAAGCTGTCAAGTATAAGAGATTGAGAAGAATGATACACACACATTTATCTCTSACACGCTACTGAAATGAGGCACATTTTATTTACTATAAATCATCAACATATTATTTTAAAAATAGACATGAGAAAAGCTTTTCTCCTCATTGATCTGAATTGGAAAAAAAAGACAGACAACAACAGGTACATAAGAAAAATAATTTTGGTGGGGTGGAAGAAATTGAAAGAGTCAGAAATTCAACAACATTTGTCCCCAGCATAGGACAAAAACAGATGCATGACATTTGGTGATCCACTAAGCAAAAACACTAAGGTAACAGCATTACTGAAAAGCTTCATCCTCTTGTGGTCTAGCACAATCTGGTCATCATGTTTGAATACTTCCATCATACCAAAATATTTTCAAAAGGAGTATTTGTAAAATGAATCTGAAAACTTCAGATCTCCACAAAGAAAAGGGAACCAGAAACAGAGATATTTAGCCTCGACATTGCTTATCACAGAAATCCTGTGGCAAGGGAGAAAAAAAAAAAAAAAAAAAAAAAAAAAAAAAACAAAAAAAAAAAAAAAAAAAAAAAAAAAAAAAAAAAAAAAAAAAAAAAAAAAAAAAAAAAAAAAAAAAAAAAAAACCCCACACTCAGAAGAACTTTTCCATTAAGGCGAGCACTGATACACATCTTGAGGGCTATTCCTGACAATGATCAATTGTTAGCACCACGACGCTCAGAACACAGGAATTTCTGAACACGACAGAGCTGTAGCAAGTGGTTCTGTCCAGTATTTACATACTTCTGCAGCCACAGGTTTTCAAGTGCTCAAGTCYAGCCAATGACAAAGTATGTTATTGCAGCACAGATTTCACCTTAGCCTTCCATTGGGATGGCCAAGCACTGCTATAAGTATTAAATCCATGCACATTTCTCCTCAGACCTCCCCATTTCAGGATCAAGTTGTGTTATCTGGTCACACATGCAGAGCTTATCCTAAATTGACCCTGGGAAAATCTCAAGGATGAATACAGTCAGTGACTGTGCCTTAAGAATCAGCATTCCAACAACAGACTGCAGTGACCAGACTCACAGTTAGTGTCATGATCATCATTTCTTCCACTTGATTTAATATCTAAAAATCAGAATTAGCTTAGCTGAGAGAAATTCCCATTTACTGGAATGGTATTATTCAGATTCATGAAGTCCACAGAAATCACAAGATTAAATTGTTATTGATAAAAATCTATTGTGTGCACAAAAAGCACTTTCCACAGTGCAATGAAATCTACCTCTTCCTCCGGACACTCAAGGACATGAAAATCCACACACCAGATAAACAGACATTTTAACAGACAAATTCACTGGCACAGAACCATGAACCACAGAAGCATTTTAAAGTAGCATCCCATGTTGAAGAGATATCGATGAAGATATTCTTTTGAGATGAGTCCTTCCCTCCAGAGGGCTCTTCAGATTCAATGAAAACATCTAATGATTGCCCAAGAATACAGTAGTACAGGAAATCTTTTGTCCACGACAGCATTGCTAGGAGAATTTCTTAAAAACTGACATTTATATGTTACGGTATTTTTCAAGCTGGATAAGGAAGGTATGAAAACTTTTGTCATTATATTTGTCACAATGACTCATCAAAATTTTCAAGGTTCAGGGCTTTTTTGATAAGTAATTCTAAAGTTTTCATATATAAATCAAGGAGTCTCAGTTTAAATTAGATTACAAAAAAGTCATGTTTTCATATACAAGAAAACTATATTTTCACCACTGAAAATATTTTATTTCTTTTGAAACTTGAACTTCCCACAGTTAAAGTTGTCTTTAGATACCAAATAAGTTTATTGCTATAATAAGAGAATACTAAGCCAAAAATTGCAGTAGGTATGCTCCTAAATCTGCAGATAATGCCAGATGGTGTGGGASTGCAGTATCTGGTAGAAGCAAGAGAAATTCTACTTGCAGTTCCCAGTAATTCCAGACATTTACAGAGCTTTAGAGAGGATGTAAAGATGTGTAACTGAAGTGCTCAATAAATGAAAAAGTATCTGAAAACAGAGATTTAATAAACTCTTTTAAGGAGCCCCTAGCACTTTAAAACATTGCAAAAGCCACAGACAATCCGTGCATATCTGCACACAAAAATAACCAATATAGCAGGAAAGAAATTATGCTTCTTTAGGAAGGTAAAAATGTAATTCAGTGATCTTACATTAGTCTCAGTTAGAACATAGAGYAGCTTAGGCTTAACTTTCTGGAAATAATCATCATGAAAAAGAAAACAAAGCAGACTAAGACTTCTCAGTGGCCTCTTCTCAGTGGTGGCCAGTGATAGAACTAGGGGAAACGGCCACAAATTGAGGCACCAAAAGTTCCACAGGAACTTGAGGAAGAATTTCTTAACAGTGAGGGTGACAGAGCCCTGGAACAGGCTGCCCAGAGAGGTGGTGGAGTCTCCTTCTCTGGAGGTCTTCCAAACCCACCTGGACATCACCCTGTGCCCCGTGCTCTAGGGGACCCTGCGTGTGCAGGTGGGTTGGACTAGATGGCCTCTACAGGTCCCTTCCAACCCTAGCCATTCTATGATTCTATGATTCTATGATTCTAAGACCACACATCATTCATAAAAATCAACAGTTAAGCCATCTGATGAATAAAGACTGCCTGAGCTTCAAAACCAAATCTGCTGGAAAAAAAATGAAAGAAATACCATTTTCCTAATTATATTTTTAYGAGGAAAGACTAAGGGACCTGAGTCTGTTTAGCCTGGAGGAGACTGAGAGGGGATCTGATCAATATGTACAAATATCTGAGGGAAGAAGGTAGGGAACATRGAGTCAAACTCTCCTCAGTGGTGGCCAGTGACAGGACAAGGGACAATGGGTACAAGTTGAAACCCAGGCAGTTCCATGTCCATGTGAGGAAGAACTTCTTTCCTGTGAGGGTGACRGAGCCCTGGMACAGGCTGCCCAGAGAGGCTGTGGAGTCTCCTTCWCTGGAGATCTTCCAAACCCRCCTGGATGCCACCCTGTGCCCCGTGCTCTRGGGGTCCCTGCTGGAGCAGGGGGGTTGGACTGGGTGGTCTMTAGAGGTCCCTTCCAACCTCAACCACTCTGTGATTCTGTGATATTCCTTGGCTGTATTAAAGTGACATCAGTATATTGTGTGGTTTGCCCCTTCCCTATTAACACAGGTTACTGATCTGTTTTCCTTTAGCCAAAYGTTCATTTACCTGTTGAAATGGTAGATATCCCGTATATTTCCAAACAAGGCTGATCGCTCCTCTGGCCCCAGGGAGAGCTTGGAGTGGTCACTGATGCAATCAAGGTAATCCTGGCAAGASGAATGACAAGGATGGGTTAGACATTCCCTTTCTTTTCTAAATTGGTAAATGGAGCTATCTTTAATTGAGCTCTTTCCTAGCAGCTTCACATTATTATTATTATTATAGTAAACCCTTCAGTAGCCCCTCTGTGAACAGACATTCCTTTATGAAGGTAACAGTACTTATTTGTTCTCTGAAACAGAGAAAAATAACAAAAGACTGAATGCTAAGTTATAGTCCTTAAATCGGACAGTGAACATTTCTTTTGCTACTGATACACAAATGTATTCAGGTTTCATTCACAATGACAGCTTAATTGATCATCTAACTCACTCACAGACATAAAATAGAAAAATAACAGATGAAGAATGTAATTTAGAGGAGTCTTAGAAACAGAAAACCACCTATATAATCAAGAGAACAATGCACACAAGTAACAGAGGTTCTCTTCAAGAGGTTTCTTTAAAACCCTATTTGGGAAAAAAAAAAAGTGCATTTTGTAGAACACAGKCAATCTCACTGTATGCATATTACTGAACAATTTCAGCACAAATACAGTTATATTGCAAAGTACATTGGCATATCTTCTTGTGAAGGTTCACCCTCACTTTTAGAASAATGGCATCATTCACGTCCACTGCATTTAACTGAACAGCACTGGGTCCGCATTGCTCTTGCGGAACAACTTTCCTGCATCTTCCCTCATTTTGATATGGGCTCAACTCCCCACGTCCCAGAATGCCAGCATTCTATTGCTGCTACAGTATTAAAATTTCTCAGATCCAAGGCAAACAAATGCACTTGGCTATTTAACAAATCACAACTCATAAAGCRAGAAACCCAATGGGCTGCCGCAGTCATGAAGAAATTCTGTTGGAGGAAAGACAATAAAGAAAAGTGAAAACAGCTGAAACAATGCAAAATAAAAATAAATAAAATCYCTTAGCCCAAGGTTAGGCAATGTGGTGTGGCAACCTACCAAAAGCAACACAGCATCCCACAACACTACAAGGAAGGAACCCTGAAAAATGTCAAGTAGACCATGAAAGTTTTTACAATTGGAATGCATTGCAAAGTCATAAAGAAAAAAATATTACAGAATATTACAGAATGTGTGCATTGGACAAGATTTACTCAGTGTAAATCCAGCAAAGAGAGTGGGTTTGGATCAGCCATTAATCTGACCTCTGGATTTTGGAYGCCCTCAGGAGGAAGGTTATGAATTGCAGTGCTTGAATGTCTATACCCAAACACTTCTTTCCAACTTGAAATGGTGTCAGCACAGATAGAGGTGTGACCAAGAACACATCTGCCCCAACCCCCAGTCATAATAGGCAGGAATCACTATTCATTCTTTCATTAATGTTAAACGACAAATTGGGGGTAATTAATACCTATAATTAAATGCATCCTAAATGCATCATCATAAAACAGTCATTTTTTTCCTCTCTTTTTTAAAGACAACAATACAGAAAAAAAAAAAAAAAAAAAAAAAAAAAAAAAAAAAAAACAGAAAACAACCACCTACACAGAGGCTGCCTTAGCATCTGCAAAAAGGACTTCCCTACTGGACTTTCTTTCCAGGTGTCCAGTCGCCTTCTAGTCCAAGCCTGCTGTCACAAACATTTGTTCTGCTGCTATTGCACATTTGTGCAACAAGCCAGTGGAATCACATCCCTACTTGTGAGTGGCTTTTCAGTCACATTCAGAAGCTACCCAGGGCTAGAAGGTTTAGGAAGTCGGGTGACAGAATTGCAATGTGCAATGCTCTGAAGAGCCAGAAATAAATGCAAGATGGATCGAGGGCTACTCTGGGGCAGTTTTAATCTCTTTTTTTTCTCCCAGAATGTAAAACAAAACAAAAACACGCAGCAAGAAGAGAAAACCCACAATAAGAAACCTTTTCTGCCCTTTCCTAGCCCAAAGCTCCATTTAAAAACCACCAAGAGGAAAGCTCCAGCGTACTCCCGYACCTCTGGCGCTGCAGGAAAAAACACAACAGCATCCCAGGACAATACAACAGGAGAAGGGMAAACGGTTGCAGAGGAATGGGAACCTTGCACAAAGTAACTCCATTCACTACACTCATCACGTAGGGATGTGTTACTTGCAACTCATCGATCTCAGCATAGGTGGAACGTGGATTTCCTCGGAATAACAGTAACTCACAACCGATCTTCTTTTCCTACTATTTTTGCAGATACTTTGTTATAAGCAAAAAYACTAAACTTTTGGTCTTCTCATCCCAGTTTTACTCCACTTACACACTCTTCAGAGTCTTTTAACAAATCTTAGTAAGAAATAACGAATGAAGCACTYGCTCTTAGGAGCACTAATGCTCCTGCCAAGAAAAAGCCTGCARGTGCTTTGGCACTTCCCCAGCATTCCAGTAGCATATGCCAGTATCAGGTTATACCTCACACCCATACCTTCTATTTTGCTAAAAGCTTATTTGGGGCTCCCTTGTCCACCTTTTTACTTGCATAGAGTAAAGGGAGATGCTTATTTGTTCAAGAGCTTTAGAATTACGAGGTACCCAGCATTATATCTTGTGTCACACAGCTAAGTGACGGCTCAAGTTGTGGTGACCACTTTCATCTTCTATTTTGGCTAGTTATTTGAGGTTTGTGCAACAGTCCAACAGCTGCTGACACGTTTATGGTGCCGCTCTAAGTGTGTGAGCTGATACCTGAGCTAGATCCGAACCACTGGAGGTGCTACAGCTGACARGGTGGTCACAGCAGCACAGAGCTCCCCACACCGTCCCTTCCGTGGGAGCGGTGGACGTGGGGCAGCGCTGGCTAAGTGGTCTGAGAGAGCCCAGGCATCCCACTTGCACTACCAGAGATCCCTCTGGTTATATTGCTTTATGGAATAGATGTATGGCCCTAAAGGCTTCATGAGCTCATCCAGGAAATAGACGCACTGTTGGCATATAATCCTCTGCAAGGACAACGACAAGAGCAGATCAAAGCTACTCAGCCATGGTTTTCTTTTTTTTTTACCTAGTTACATCTTAGAAAATGATACTTTACCCCCACATTAGTCACTGTGACCTACTACAGCATATCAACAGCTGTTATCATCCGAGGCCATAATGAAAGGTTTGGGGCTACGCGATAACAGGCCAGGCTCCACCACAACAACATGGTGCAGAAGTCAATGAAACTTATCAGGATTGAGGACCGGGCTCATTCGCTTGATTTCTTTCCTGTCAGCGTCTATGGCCCCTGGTGGCACCAAATGATTTGTTTATAACCTTTGTCTTTGTTGGTGTTTTATTGCCTCTCAGCAGTTACAACAAAACTCTTAGTTCACTTTACAGAAGAGAAAACCCAAACACCAGGCTGCATAGATTGCTTTACGGAGCAAGGTTTGCTCTATAATGACATTGCACAATTTTTCCATCCTACTTCCTGAAACTCTGCAACGAGCAGAAGACTCTTTGCCAGACTGCTCTGCCTTCCTCACTGGGCTGGACCTTGTCATTGTTCATCTTGCAGCACACAGCATCTATCCAGACACAGGGCTGCTTGAAGCGCCGTGCCCAACCTCCATCTCCTCCTCCAGAGCCAAACGAGAAGGACTTCTAAGGGAACAAACCTGGCGATGACACCAACTTCAGGCAGAGGATAAAACACAATTATATCAATTAGGAATGAAAGAAAACCGRCAAGGTCAAAATGAGCAAGAATAGCTTCACAGATTGATTAAATTCTTTTTTCCATGACCAAACTTTAAAAAATAAATGCAGATTTTCATCTAGCCCTTTTCATCATTTAGCCATCATTCATCATCATCTTCATGACATTTTCATCTAGCCACTCAAGTCTTCCATGAAAAATGGATGACGCTTAGCTCTAAAAACAGATTAAAGTCACAAGGGGTAAAAAGCTATGTTGTTCTGGAAGACAACAAGCAATTTTTTATTCTGTCCTGCAAGAAAAAAATCCATAGTGGAGAAACTCCTAGATTACATTTACAGAGAGGGACTGTGCATTTATGGACAGCACCAAAGACTGGCAAAACTGTTGAAAGAGCAGTTGAAAGAGCAGTGCCACAGCACRTGCATGCACATACCAGGATGTAGGAAGCCAAAGCACTCTTCAATATTTGAATAACTGGGCTAGAGGCTTCTACCAAAGCAAACTGTGTTTCAAACCCTAAACAGAGGCTGAAGAAATAAGCCCAGCTGCTGTTAACACCTCCAGACAACACATATTCCGACCCAGAAGTTGAAAATTTCACCATGAAAACTCTCTGTCCAAAAATGCTCAAGTATATGTACTTATCACACCTTCTAATTTCTAGTGTTTTAGCATGAAGAGGAAAATAATATCAACTTCGGGAGGACCCAAATCCAGGCAGYGCACCGTCACTCAGCTCCTATCTTTCTGGCCCTTTGTGCATACGGGCTACTCTGCTCGGCAGCCCTTTCTCCCCGAATCACTGCAGCAAACCCACGAGCCCCAACAGCCACCTCCTCAGCCCAACTCCGCTCTGTCCAACACAAATGCAAACCAGCAGCCAGCCAGATGTTTGTGCACAACAGGAACAGCCAAAACAGCTCAGCACTCAGCACTGCCTGAACACTCTTCCCTCTCTTTCTTTCCAGAAAGTAAGAAAAAAACTCAGGCTGGATTTTGTCTACAGATTGCTAGCTGGAACCACATTGAGCAAACCAAACATCCTGCTTACAATCAAACAGAAAACTAGGACATAATTTTACAAGAGGATAATTGCTATAACATGCTCCTCATTGCTAATTCTGACAGTTAGGTAGGTGGTTATTGTGTGTCCATCACAAGACCCCTTTTTTTTTTTTAAACCTTTTTTTCCTATTTTTTTCTCTCTCTTTCTTCTACAGCAATATATTTCAAATGTCTCACATGGCAAAAAACAAATAAACAAAAAAATAGCATTCCCTCCACAACAGGGGAGCTGGACYCTGAATTCTGGTCAGGGTAACTCGCTGTTACTCTCAGACTACTGCAAGTGCAGCTGCAACCCGCAGAGTGAAAGGGCAGCTGCAAGCAACRCATACCTCACCTTCTTGCTCTAGCTCCTTTGGCTACATCAGCTGCACACTTAACATCTTTTAAGTCAAATTCCTCTGCATCCCCCAGCGAAGCCTTTCATCAGGATTTCCCCCCAAAACACAATTGTCTCTATTGTCATCACCTTCTCTCATGGAAGGCAAGTTCACCAGTAGCACTGGTTTCTTAGCCAGTGCAGGGTTTAGAGGCACCTGTTACAAAACATTTCATGCAGCCCGAATTATCACGCTGCTCTGTCTGCTCTTACGCCTCCACCCTCCATATGGGKCTCCTCTGCTCTTCGTGAGGAGGCCATGCTCTGCACTTATCTATCAGCAGCCTCCTGTTGATTGCAGCCGTCTCCATCCTCCAAGAGCAAGTGGGTTCACTTGATTGCTCTTAAAGCCACTTCCCACCCACCCCCTCACCRTTTTCAGTCCTCCTGACACAGCCTGACAGGGTCCCACTCGGGAGGCAGAACTCCATACCTGCCAAGAGAGAGTAGTGCTCTTAACCCCTCACTTCTCAAAAGCCCCTGCAAGAGCAGCACTTACTTGCACTGACCCAACTGGAGAGAGGCGAGGAACTTCTCAAATGCTCTTGCCCCCAGCAGTGAAAATTTGGAGGTAGCAGCCCCAGCTCCCTGCGGTAAAAGCACTACACGGATGAGTAGTACAGCTACCACCTAGGCTGCCAGTTTACCCTGTCCTCACACGGGCACAGATCTACAGCAGACAGTTGCTATAGCTCCCATTCTTTACAAAATTAAACTGTTTTATAGGAATAGCAGCTCTTTTYTCAGGGCATTTTGCTTCTGTTCTTAAATAAGTACTTTTATAAAATACTGTTTATATACTTTTAAAGTAATGCTTAAAAAACACAATTAAATTAGCAACATCTGACTTTTTAACCTTATGCAATCACATTGTCATACAGCAAGCTAACACAACTATTTATTTTATCTGAGTAGTTTAAACAGTAAATTCAGTGTCATTGCCATTAAAATCTGAGCTATATTTTACCTCTGCTGCAGATACGCGCATTAAAGACGCCAGTAAATCAAACCTTAAAAGAAATGCTTCCACTACTAATGGTCAAGTTTCTCTGCAGGTAAAACATTTGAAAAATTAAGAATGAAATACCTTAGTCAATAGATGATTGTTTTAAAAGTAAACAGCAAATTTGCAGAACGAGATAGAAGGAGCAACAAGCCAGTCTGAAAGAGCAAGGCCTGCCCGGAGCCACCTCACAGCCCTGTCACCAGCAAGCAGCCAGAGCCAGGCTCTTCCTATGGACACCACAGACCTTGGAGCCCCAGGCTAAGCCATGCAGCCTCTTCTGCTTCCTTCAGCACAAGGGCAAGGAGGAGGTTCAGGCGGGCTCTGTGCACTTCTCATCCCCCTTCTCATTCCCTTCACCTCACCCAGTGCCTAATGCCTATATCTGCTACCTGCCAGTGCACTTTTTCCGARCAGCTTCCCCAGAATTAGCCAATTTACACACAGCATCAACTCAGAGCCCACAGATAGGAGCAGCGCRGCAGGCATCGCAACACAGTAAGCTGATACTCCCATGACAGCATGTAGAAAGGGCRAAGACTGATGGTGAGAGCACCTGTGAGAACACGATATGAAGAAAGGCTAAAAATAGAGAAGCATAGTTAAGGTTTTTTTCCACTGTTTAACATTGCTGAGTAAGGCGAGCATGACAGACTTCCCCACACTTTTTCCACAATCAAGGCCTTGTAAATTTCTATTCCAACAAAGCATAATATAAACGTAACCTGCAGTGGCAGAAAACCTTTGTTTCCACGTAGTTTTATTTTTTCCAAGTAAGGGGCAGATTTTCTATAACCAACACAATTCACTTATCTAACAGATGTTAATATATTGCCCCATTTAGATTATAAAAAAGATACTGAGGACTGCAAGCAGTGACCTCTGGCAGTTCCCCCGCCCTCAGCTTTATCCACATGCATGGAGAGCCAGAGGGTAGTGCACGTCAGCCCAAATTAGCAGGCAGCAATTCCTGGGCACTAACACCATGCCTGCGTCTCGGCCACATTCCTTCTTGGTTTCAAACCATCCTCCAGCAGTTGTGCCTGTACAGCACAGAAGCACGCACATGCCGGTAGGGCATGTCAATGCCAACAACAACGCTCGTGAGACCGTGGCACGGGACCCCAGGTTTGGAGAGCAGAGCTAGTGCCATGAATTTTATAAGTAAAGCGCTGGGCAGGGCTGGAGGGAGAGCAGTGCTGCTTTCTGCAGCTCTCAGCGCTTGCTGTACCCACAGTCRGAGCCTCCACAGCCAGATGCCACAGTCAGCTTCCAGGGGCCCCTCTTGCAGCAGCAGCCCACAGCTCCTGTTGGGAGCAGGCTGCAGGAGACTGGAGCCCATCTAGAAGGAAAGCTCCTTTTATTAAGTTCCCTGCGGGTCAAAAAGTCTGACACCAGCCAACTCAGCGCTGAGTTGCCAGCCTGCTTGGCTGAGCAGCTTCTATGGACTTTGCAGAACTGACTAATTTTCACCTGAAAGACAGATGACCAAGGTTTAATAATATGCCCTTGGTCATCTGCTATCACCACTTCTGGGAATTTCCTGCCAAAATCTCCCATGCTGAAAGACATCCTGGAAGACAGACTACCGATCAAGTTGTACTTTGACAGAGAGATGCACAATGGCAAGCTCCCCAAATCCTCCAGCATCCATAAGGATGATACAGGCAAATCTGGGAACAGCAGCTCACACACAACTCCACTGACACGCTTCAACACACAGACTGCATGAATTTGCAATCCACTAATTAAAAGCACACGCCATGGCTATCATCAGACACAAACCAGCACTAACTGACTGACCACAGCTACAGGAATTTTGCCCCTAAKCTGGCATGCAGCATCCATCATTCCTGAAGCTGGCACATCAAGAGATAAATTCCAGAAGCAGGATGTGGCGTGGGATAATCTGCTGTCACTAGCTTACTAACATTTCACTTGAGAACTATGGGAGATCAGAGTCTGATTTCGTAAAGATTGCAGGAAACACAGAAAAAATAGGCTACAACAATGATTTTATTTGCCATCCTTATTAAACAGCAATCAGGACGTCAAGCAGTGTATGGTCACTGGACATATAAAGAAAGTACTCCACAGTTTGCTGAATTCAAGGCGCCAATTGAGTATCAGGAGGAAACCTGTTGAGTAACCTAAACATTAAAATAYACCCATACACACTGAAATGTGTAACACTGCTAAATTGTACAGAAACTCGAGGTTCCTCAGGGCACATACAGCAAGGGGCCTCAGCTGGTCTGATTACAAACTTTTACACCACAGTCAGCAAAGAACCAGGAACTAAGTCTTCAGTGTGGGTCCTTCAGGAAACAAACCCGAGTCTTTGTGCTGCAAACCTTTGCCCTGTCAAATAAGGTCCCCCAACTTACAAAACAATGAAAGATAACATTTTTAAAGGATATCTTAATACACTTGCATGTTCACTTAGCCATTCCAGGAGTGTGGTTTTTGTTTTTTTCTTTTAAAAAAAGGAAACTGAAACAATCTCTTTTCCAAAGAATAAAAATGCAAACACTGCATAATGGAGAAAATCTGCACACATCCTAACACAGATATATTTTACTCTCACTAACCATATAATCCCAGGAATTTATGAATGGATATTACTAATATATGAACAAGAATAAAATGGAAGTTTCTAGCAGTGGGTTTTTCCAAAAGAAATCTGGGAAAGTGTCTTATTTGTTAAATGGTCTTCTCATTAAATAAATAAATAAATAATAAGCAGCCTTCATGTCTTAATCTCCAGGAGTGGTGAGGAAAAGAGGGAGATACTACTGGGCGTTTTTTAAGTCTTCAAGTTTAAAGGATTTGGATCACTGAAAGAACAGTGTTCACTAACAATAATATTTAATAATAATGATGTAACAAATTTAAAGTAATTTGCATGGACAAGAAAGGAAATGACTATTACATGTACACAGAATTCCTAAAAGATAKGATCTGGTGGAACACTCTCAGGAGTCTAAGCAATCACCTCCAAGTTWTAGAAATGTCTTTACAAAAATCCCCATCATTCGGCAACAGTACATAATCTTGTTATATTCTTTTAGCTATTTCTTGAAAGCTTTTGAAGACAAAACCTGCACTTCCTTTCCCTCCTTCCTCTGCTCCCATAGCTCCTCCTCCCGTTTGCCATCCACCTCCTGTGAAATTACTTTCCCCGAATGGCAACACTGCACTTCAGCTGCCAGGGAGCAAATCGAAGCCAGGGAGCAGAGCTTAATCTATCTATCTTTTGTTACTTCCTATATTACAAAGGGGCTGCATTYACCCCACTTGCAGGTAACGCAACCTCATGCTCTCATCTTAGTCCAGTTAYAGGAGCAGTTTCACTTACACAACTCCCTTGTGTGCCACAAGGGGCACTTTTTTCAGTAGTACGTCCCATATTTAATCATTTTTTTCCACCTTACCTTCCCCCATCAAAAAGAAAAGGATAAAGCTCTCCAGAACCAAAGAATAACTTTAGCTCTTTTATTTACACTCACATTTGGAAAGAAATTTAGGAAGCTCCAAGGAGAGAGCACATTTGAACAATTCATCCAACACTTGAAGAAAAGCCAGTACAATAGCAGTTGCAATCAGTGGTTTCTATAGTCCTAGCTATTGTTCTAGAGTTTCTATAGCAATTCTATAGTTCACTGGGACAGCAGCAGCTACCCCTGGCACTTCTTTTCCACTCAAGTTTTTTAAAAAAAAGTTAACTGTGCGTTTTATGGACACCTCATTTATAACAGCAGTATAACGCACTCTTCCACGCAGTCCAAACACGGTGCTTGTTTTAAGGTCAGCTCCAAGTTATTGCTATAGATTTGTATCGCCGCAGCCAACGCGGTCCCAGTCATTTACTGAAGCCGCGCAACCACGTGACAGAGAGAGTACCTGTCCCAACAMGTTTCTACAGTCTAGCCATAAAACAGGAGAGAGCAACTGGACAAGKACCAGACAAAGTACAGGTAAACACCAGCAGCAATGACGGTTTATTCCGTGTCTTTCAAATCCTCACAAACCTGCTGAATAAAGGACGCGGATGAAACTTGCTAGTGGAAATAAGACTRAGTAGTAATAACACATAAGAGAAACATGCATTAGTATATGTCATCACCACTTTATATATTTCRTGTTAGTTTACAATACCTCCCTGTTCATGCCATAACGTACCAGTTCCTTTAGACCACATTAATGGCTTGTTCAGTTATTTTTTTGTTGTTCACAATATGAATTATACCTCATGCACAACTTCTACATACCCTTTTCCAGAGTCCAGAAGCCTTTTCTCATGCCMGAAAAATAACGTGAGGGAAAGGTGKYTTTTTGTTTGTTTGTTTTTAAGGATACATCTTAAGGAAGTTTAAAGCACATACAACTGKCAAAGTATTTTCATTTGGGATTTTTGAGATTGAGGAACAACTTCACCTGAAACTATTTGAGACACCAGCATGAACAACAGTTTGTGCATGCGTCTGTCACTTAAGGTTACTTTGGGGTGTTTAATACGCTCAACAGTCAGAAAGCAAGAATTCCTCTGGRAAAACAGTCCTACTGCCCGAAAAGAGGTCCAATCTACTTCAGCTGTTCCTCAAAGGAAGCCACAACACCTGTTGACACCTGTTGAATAACATACCYAGCATTATAAGACACCTCACTTTTCAGTCTCCAGTGTGGATTATAATCCTGTTTTGTTTTTTGCCCCTCAACTGCAATCAAAACACATCACAAATGCTGACCACTGCAGTTCTCCAGGACTGCTACTCCCAAATTTCTCACAGATTTTCTAGACAGATCAGTTTCTGCTCTAATTTATMCTGCTGTAACTCTAGATGAAGCCCACTGACTTCAAGGCCTTTTAGACTTGTACCACGATAGCCAGAGTTCAGTTTCTACTACTGCATCTCAGTATTACCACAAGGAGGAGAAAAAAAAAAAAAAAAAAAAGAAAGAAAACCAAATTTTGAGGTTTTAAGTCACAATTCCCATGAATAATCGATCAGAATTTGACACAGCTCTTGCTGCATGAGTGAAAACACAAGTGGTGGGAAAGCTCATCAGGGAAAAGCATGCTAAATACTAACCATAGCTTTAAAAGGTACCAGTGTCATTATCCTAACACTTGTTTTGCAGGTAATTTAAATCGTTCATCCAAATCCTCTGAAAAAGTAAACTGATCAATTCAGACAGAAAAGGGTGTGAACTAATGGAAAACTAATCTGCTTTTAACTGGCTTTWAAAGTCTTAGCAAGACAGACTTCCAAGTAAAGGTAAAAGGGGAGAGCAGCACTAGGAATCTCAATGTGAGCATTATTGCTTTGCTTTCAGCCCCAGCAGAATGCCTTTGCTCTCTGCAAGGGGCAGGCTCCGTGGCGTGGGGCTGCCCCGCAGAGGAAGAGCGCCGGTTTCCAAAGCACCGCTGTTCTTTAAGGAATTAGCACACGCCACCTGAAGGGCGTGCGGCCCTCACCGGAGTGTCCCCTTTGTCCTGGAGCGCGGAGACAAGTCACCGAAGCGTGCCAGCAATCCTGCGGGGGCACCGACTCTCAAAACCAGGGCCTATACCTGAAGCTGAGGGGCTGCCCCCTACACAGCTTTACAGCTGCTGTTATATATTCCCCTGTCAGCTTTTCATCTTAATGCACTCTGAAAATACTAACTGCAAGACTGTACATTAGCACTCCTGATAGCAGGTGAAAAAAATGCTGTAAAACCAAACACCGCCATCGTTACTGTCTGCTCATCACCACAGTCCTGCAAAACTCAGGGTACTTACCCAGRAAGGAGCAGTACCTCTCTTCTCAACAGCGTTCAAGAAATCCTCCTTCAAAGCCATCTGAAATTTCTTATCAGCAAGACTCAAAGATGGGCAGCTCTACTAATGACCCTTTTTTGCTGAACCTTGCATTATGAAATAGGGGTACTCTTCCAGTTCCAGTATTTTCACACACAGATTAACATCAAAAGGTGCCTGCCTCAGGCCTGGAAGAGGGAGCTACAGAAAAATTGCTGACAGAAAGGGGAATCACGTGTAATGTGGCAGCACTAGCTATATTGGCACTCCTACATTTTGCACATAACGAAATCAATCTTTTCTGAAAGTTATGCTATCCAAAAGTGGGTACACAAACAGTTACACTTTTACTAACACACTGCAAGAAGTGGTAATATGCACACTGCAATTTTCCAGTCTTCAGAGCACACACAAAACTAAGTGCCTAAAATGTAAAGAGAAGCATCCTCTAAATACAGGAGGCGGCAGCAGGAGGAGGCAGGAAACCTGAACAATAAAGCTCAGAGAGTGGCTTCCCGTCAGAAGAGCTTCCCTTAATCATTCGTGGCAAATCACTATCAACAAGTGTCCAGTACCTCCCTTCACAGGACTTGACCCCTACCTCCCTTCAGGGGTGTATAAATCTATTGGACTTTACTCACCCTGTGTGGAAATCTTCATTCCCGAAGCCTGCCTCCTTGCTGAACTGTTTTAGCAGATTTCAGCAAAAGCATCTGCCCCAGGCCTTTCCATGAAAGCACTGAAAATACATCTTTTTTGCGGGGGGAGAAGGGAGAGAAGGGTTTTTTTTGCTCATGTTGAAAAATTTTGGTGACCTTTCCCCTGAGACAAGCACCCCCAGGCTGACTAGCAGGGACATGAACCATACCCTCCTATTGCAAGGATGGGCACGAGCAGAGTGGAGCATAATGGAGACTTTGTTTTGCAGAGCATGTCTTTTGCTATCTGGACRCACATCTTCCCATATAGGATTGCATTGAAAGGAAAGGTGGGGTATGGAGAAAGAAAACCTTCATAWATTAGTAAATACTCAACAGAAACTTCTATCAATGGTACTTCACACGACTCTGCTCAGGCTTCAGGAGGTGTTAACCCACAGGTGCCATTCCTGGTTGCTCTAAGTCACATGTGGTTCAGATCTGCTTCTCAGGAGCCAGAGGAAGGCACAGGCTGCTCCTATGTCTCCCTTAGCAGAACATGGAACAGAAAAACTAGGAATAATGATGAAGGAATGTTGTCAGGAGACAAACTTAACATAATGCTGTTGTACGGAGGGCAAACTAGAGTGGACCTGGCAAAAAGGCTGTGACAAGGAATTTGAGAGAACATCTTCAGGCTGGACAAGAGAGTAAGAGAGGCAGACTGCTGGAATCAGCAATGACACAGTGAGGAAAAGGGAAAGATTAAAAAGAGATTTTTCTTTCCTCATGGAAAGCGAGAAATCTTATAAGGAAATAAGATGTGAATATAGACTGTCAAGCGTGGGGAGGAACCAGGGTGGGGATTAGTGGCAGAATCCTGAGGATAAACGGGGAAGAAAACTGTAGATGGAAGACAGGGTGGTAGAGGTGGAGGAGTTTTCAGATGAAAAGGGCTTCAATGAAGAACTTCAGGTATTAAAATAAAAAAGAGGGGCTGGAGAGAACATAAGTTCTGGAGAATAGGGAGCACAGGGATAGGAAATAGTATAGGAGCTTGGAATAGTCTGTTATGGATGACTCAAAAATGGAAGAGTGTAAAGTAGAGGAACTCATCCACAGAGAAGTCGTCTCCCAGATTTGAGACAGAATTGAAGCTTCCTRAAGTTCAGCTTCCCATTGCATCAAATATATGGGCAATGCGTTGACAAAAATGTATTTCTTTCCCCTCTAATCACTGACCTAGGGATGCCAACAGCTTTTTAATGATACTAGACACTGCTTAGATCTAATGGCAGAAATTTATACAGTGGACCTGAATGTTCTCAACCTCTTCATGGTGGCTATAAGAGTGAATTTGAGGGAACATGCTGGATAAATGCACTATAAACAAGTGCACTTGCATTCTCCCACTGTTCTGCACAGTATTATTTTCTACTTAGAAGCATTTGTTCAAGTTATGAATATGGGCTTCAGACTCCTACAAAWTACCAGTGTAAAAACACATTTTCACTTGTAACAAACTCAGGCAAGGCACTTTACCTGGGGGAAGTGTTACTTGAATAAGTGACTCTCATTCAGTTTTATACATTTTCTAACTAAATTATGATTTAAAACAGTCACACTAGATCCTGAAGAGGAGAAAATCTGCAGGTTTYGCCTGGACCAGTCCACCTGTCAGCATGACACAAGCAGGAAGTCCAGATATCTGACTTTCTATCACAAACTTGCCCAAAACACACTTCAAGCTGCACTAATTCAAAATTTTAATTGCTTTCAACAGRTCACCTGATAAAAGCATACCAAACAACGAGAAGATTCACTCTCTCCTCCTTATAATGCTTGCCTGTGCAAGAATCACAGCAGCATTCCTCAAAATAATTAACGCAACTGTGCTTCCAGGTCACATACTAAATAGCTGCGCTGGCTRGAARAGCCAGTGGTTTTTAAGCATATCCTAGGGTGGGAGTAGCCACAGAGTGTCTGTACAGGCTCCTGCTGCTCATCCTAAGTCACTGAAACGCTTTTCATCAATCTGAAAGACAGCTGGAGAACCTCAGCAGGTCTCCAGGATCAGGTGTGATCACGTTAGCTGTGCACAGTGAAATCCCTTCCCACTCCAACAATTTGCTGCTGTTAAGAACAAAGACCGAACAGATACTTAAAAGCCAGTGGAAAACTGTCTCTTTAATTTACTGTAACATGGCTACATCAATACAGTTATCTAAAAAGGTGATTTTTTTTCTTTTGCTCCATTCAATCCATTGTCTTTTATACTGAGTATTGTGCTGAGTGTACAGGCARTAAGGAGAAGGGATACGGCCCAAAGTACTGTGCTATGCTACGTCTTAGTGAATGTTCTTGGGACAAGATTGATTGTTTCAGGAAGCTACATATAATTTCACACAGTTTGTTAGTGAGCCAGTCGTGTAGCTGCAAGTTACTTCTTTCTCTCTCCTGTCAACTTTACTTCCGTGATGGGGCTGCACTTCTCTATCTCTTATAGGTGCAATGTCACAGGGGCTTAGGTATATGGAGGAATTAAAGAAGAAAAAAAGGAGCTTGGAGATGTATTTGACAAACATGCTTTTCTAAAAACTAGAGATTTAGCAAGTGGATTCACGCACGTGAGTTTTGAACATCTGGTCTAGAACATCTTGGTTCCAGACTATAACATGTTTCAAAGTGCGGGAAAGAACTTAGATAACATTATCCCTTTTATATACGGTTTTCCTGCCTACAGTGAAGGTATAGTCAGCAAATCACCAACTGAGACAAGATTCAATAGATCACTGCTTTGGGGATTGTGAGTATTCTGAGATCTGTACCAACAGTTCTCAACTAGGGATAGAGGGCAATTAAAATAATACTTGTTCTTTCCTCCCTTTTTGGTCTTAGATCATCTTCCTATTCCTACAGCTCCTCAGTTTTGAGCTCTTTGTATTTGGGTTTCCTCGCCTTCCCCCTGCCTCCTGAAAGGACTATTTTTAGTTGGTGTGCATGAGCTTCTGCTGTGTTCTAGTCCACTCTATTTCATACYGCCCTGATGAGCTTTCCCATTCCTGGCTTTCCTCTTATTTCTTCATATTGTTTTTCTCTAATAATTTACTTTCCTCACTTAATATCAGTTGATTTACTTATGCTTTCCTCCACTTGCTCCCACTCTTCAGTTCCCATACCCTTCCTAGGCTGCACTCGCCCTCTGACCTTTCACCAGCTCCCCTTTTCCCATTCTCATCCCAATTCCTAACAAGCTGCTGAAACCTGACCCATGTTTATTTAGAAAAAAAGACAGATTGTGCTGCTTCCCTTCATCTTATTTTGGCTCTGTGCCAGTTATCTGTCTGCCAAACTAAATGGCCTCAAGTCACAGAGGCTCAGATAATCGAAATCCTCAAAGGCTGCAGCACTCCTACAAATGTCTGGAGTCTTCCCATCTTCTCACAACCACCACCCTTAGTTGGGTAAATCACTGCAGTGTTGCCAAGGTGATTTGTTAAGAAAGGAATCCTGAAGAATACATGAAAACGTATGTGTTTCCAAACACACTTCCCTCCCCTGAAACCAAGAACATGCACAGGCTGAGGTAGCTGGTTCCCTCCTGTCCTCTTCATATGGAAAGGAGCTCCTTTGAAGCCCTTGGATCCTCAGTACCTACCCAGAAAAATCCTCTTGCCAATTACATCACCTCTCAGATAGGCTGCTAGAGCCACACAGAGTTTTCAGGATTCCCTATTTATTAGATACTGTGCATGCTTTGGCATTTCCCAGGTAAGCCCCCAAAGTTCCTTCATAACTTAAAGAGCATAACAKAAAGAGCATTTGCCTCATTTACTCCACATTCACAACAGCAACACTTAAAGGGTTCCTAGCAAGCATTAGCTAAGACCATGCTAATGATAGCTTCCAGTTTCTCAAATTGCATAATTTACTGCATAGGCGAAGGAGTGAGGGATGACGTTTTCAAAAACATACAAGTCATGCCCAGTGAACAGTGACTACGTATGCAGGCGGACTTGCTTCAGTAGCATATGACAAACAGCCTTTAACACTACCAAAATTAAACTTAGGCAAAAASTGAATTTAGTGCTACAGCAGCAGCTATAGAAGTGAGGACAGTTCTGCAGAAAGACTTCTTTGTGAGAACATTTTAGGGGCAGGGTTGCAGGGGAAGTGAACACATGCATCTGTGTGATCAAAGACTTAGCCTTTTCCTCTCTACTTGGACACTGTATGGTCTTGTGGGGGTAGCAGCTGACTTGTAGGTTCCTTTCCAGACTAGCACGTGTAGCTGCCTAAAACTATTTACTGTAGACATAGTGCATTACAGATCCAGCTACCAGGAATTGCTGCTTTGTGGGTGGTGGTATCACACACATGTAGGTTAAGGATACAAAGAATGTCAAAAGACTTGCTCACRGTCTTCATAAACACAAATGAAGATGGTAGGGATGGGATTGTTAAMGTACATGAAGCAAGCAGAACAATCCACAGAAGGACAAGGACACATTCCCAGTACTAGAAAGGGGTAATCGGAGATATTGTAGGGCTGGGACTGAAAAAAACTGCACTCTGCCAGATGCCACAGTCACTACCCTTTCAGAATTAAAGRGAACCTGTTTGATCCTGTAATAGTGAAAACAATAGGGTTTTCCATCAAATACACATATTCTGTACTAAAGGCCCAGGTCTGGGAGTGAACAGCCTACAGCTGTCAGATGGCACAAAAGGGAGAAAGAAAAAGGCAAGAAAGGACTTGTAAGAGTAGTATTTCAGGGGAGGGGGGAAAAAAAAAAAAAAATCTAAGACGGAGACCCTTCAGATGAAGCAGTAAAAAGAATGTGGAACTGCACGTAAAGAAGCTCTCCTACTTGCTCCTTGCTGTATTCCAGGAAACAGGATTGTACATTCCTTGTAAACAAACAGTACTGCACAGTTCACCACTCCTGGGTCATGACCACTGCTATCAGCTGTAAAATGTTTTTGTCCATACTTCTTCATGTAGTAATAACAGTTTGCCTTTARGCAGATAGAAATTACAACATACAAAAGAAGCATGCTAATTTACAAAGGGTTTACCCACAAACGCCAACCCCATTGTCAAATCCATCTGTCTCAGTGTAAAATGAGAAATAAGACAGGCATCCCATTCTAATCAAGAGCCCTACCTTTACGATGCTTTTGAGATCCTGCACGTACATTCTCTCTGTCTCCAAAATCTCTTGAACAACTCTGTCTACGTAGAGGAGCTTGGGACTGGTAGGCTCTGTGGTCAGGGACATTGCACAGTTCTTGCCTGCCCCTTTTGGTTCTGCTTTCCTTGGCGTGCTCAGCCTTTTGTCCAGGCTTTCCTCGGCCTCCTGTTGCTCCACGGGGGTGTTCTTGCGGGGCTTGCTGCTGGAAAGTCGCCTGGCTGGGACAAGTTCCAGCTTGATGGCCCCCGCTTCTTTATCCTGGCTAAACAAGCCCAAGTGGCTATTGGAAACTAAGGTCATTCTGCTTCCGAAGGAGCAGTGGCTGTCCCTGGAGGAAGCCGAGGAGGAAGTGGAGCTGAAGCTGACRGGACGGTCGCTATCTGACAGTTCCATGGTTTTTCTTTCACAGTAGTGGAAAGGTCTGTTCTCCTTGTGCAAATCTTCCCTTTTTGCCTTGGAGTCAAGGGCCTCTGTCACAGCCGGTAAATCTTCAAGAGGCAAATGGAAGCCATCTAGAAACACAAACATGGAGAAGAAGTTTCACTGCTCTTGTCCACATAACAGAAAAGCTAGCAATAGACATTTTCAAAGCTCAGCATATGGATGCAACATACAGCAACTTACACAGAAGATACCCATAATAACAKGGCCTTGGCTATGGCAGCTCTAACRCACTGCAGGCTACTACGCAGGCAGAGCCCACTGCCTGCTCACACATTCGCTCCCAGGGTACTAGGCTTGGCACCAGCACATGCACTGCACAGGAGAGAAACACCACCCAAAGATTTCCCCTGGGGTTAAGAAAATGGTGGGAATAGTCCCTGCCTTCTCCAAGCTGATCCTGGCCTGGAAGGTTTGAAGGCACGAAGAACTGTGCCCATGATACCTATGGGACAGTAYCACTGTCAATGCTGTAGGCCAACATGGTCAAACAGAAGCTAAAAGATCCATTAGAGCATGTAGTGGCTCCTACAACCACAGTGCGAGTCCAAAGTTAGGCTCACTTCAGAACCATCATCAGAGTGATTCTCCATAAAAAAAAACTTCAAAAAAAAAAAATCCCACAGGAAGTAATACTGCCAAATAATTCATTTTTCTGCTGGGAAAATAAATTGTTCTGAATCTGTTCAACTCAAGCCAGATTATTATCTCCTTTTGAGCTGACCCAAAACTTTAAATATCAGTACAAAATAAGGTGTCTTTCTGTTAATATATCCACTCTACTTCTTTTTTTTGGCCATTAAAAATAAAACAATATTCAGSATGCAAGGCAGATATGTCCCGAGACAGTTTTGGTATGAAGCACCATGACAATTTGTAAAGCACTAGAGAAATTGAAGTGAAAGAAGGATTTGTTTCACTAAGTTGTGTTAACCCACAATTTCTCATCTCAAATTCAGGATGGTTTAGAGTATCTATTCTGTGAAAAATGTAAGTTGGTGACAATCTTTCATGAAAAGAAATATTGAAGCTACTGATACAATAGTAGTTTGGCTTCCTCCTACCCACTCGCCCTCCTTTTTCTTTACTCTAATGACAACTGTTTTTCAGAAAACACATTGCAATTAGCAATTTAGATAGCAGTTTCAGTTAGAAGACCAATAAAGCTGCAAATTAAGCCCATCCACCATTTAAAATGGCCTTCTTAAAATAAGGTAGAATAGTTTTGCTACTACAAAGATGAAAAAAATCCGTAACGCTGCTGCTGCTACTGCACTTGGTCTGTGGATAGGAAGAAAATCATTCAAACTGGAATACCAATCTCTGGTCTTAAAACCAAATAAACAAAAAAAATCCTTTTATTTATTTAGAAATAAAAACACCAAAAGCAAACAAAAAAAAGCTAGAAAAAAAGAAAAGGTAATTTGGCCTGGGCTGAACATGTAAGATTTTACTTGTACACTGGTAATTAATACTATCAATACGTGATGACRGCATTAGCTTTCTCTTAAGGAAATAATGCCCTCAAGATAACTCATGGAATTAGCCTAGACACTAGAGTCTAATTTGTTACCTGAGGCACAATATGGCCATTAGATTAAAAACTGTTTTCACACACACATCCTACACATATCCCTACATAAATATACACTTACATATCCCACACATATCCCGATAAAAGAGGTTTTATCTTAAAGCGTATGGTCTTTCTGTATGTCCTAACCCTCCCTGCCCCCCCGCCATGGGTAAAAGCATAATTTCATACTTTTTTTATTAAACTGAACAAAAACAACAAATATTTAAAACTGAAGCAAGCAGTGAAGTTTCTAATTTCAAAACAGGTACGGACAAGGATGTTTGCCTTCSTATTGCTTGGGATAAGAAAGTATACATTTTTGATACGGAAGAATGTATTTTGTTATCAGCTTTGGATCATTTTTCAAGTTCAGTTAGAAAGCACAGAGTAGCTGGGCAGATGTAAACCCCCTCGAAAAATGTACAGGATAAACAAGATAACAGGAATACCCTTCCGCTCGCTGGCTGCAAGAGATTTTACTAAAATTACTTGACAAAGAAACACCCGATTAGCTGCATTTAGTGGGAAAGTAAAGGGGTTTTGTTACATTCCATTACTCCATACTCTTTTCTTCCTGTTTTACCGATATGTCATCTGCCTTTCAGATAACCTGAAGSCATTAATATGTAATATTTGCTTTGCAAACATTGCAAAGCTTATTAATATAAAAAAACAAACAAAACTGTTCAGGTCACTGAAAATGAATAAARGTATTTTTCCATACAACATACTTGTAGGTAGAAGCTCTAGGTTCAGTTTAAGAAGGATTTGAAAAGAGAAAAGTGGTGAAATAGTGTTTTGGGGTTTTTTTTTTTTTCTACAGAAATCACACCAAGCAAACCATTTTGTACTCAATTTTTGGTCTCTTCTGTCCTCAGCTTCATCCTGACTGCTTCCCTCAAAACTATGTTTTATTCAAATTTATTCTTACCCCTTTYAGACAAGTCCAAACTGGCCATTTGGTCTTCCTGTAAAGATTTTTGGCTAAATATGTGCCCATAAAGTGCCTGATCGGTRAAAGAAGCGTCTGAAAACCCTCCCAGCGCCCGTCCAGGGCCCGACGCTCCTGCAGCCGGGGCTCCAAGACGGAGCTCCCTCCAGGCAGCTCGAAACCCATCTCGGTTTCACAGAAACCACCCGGGAAGCTCTGCGCGGAGCCACGAGACACCTGACGGAGCGTTCCGGTGTGATAGGAAACCAGGAAACAAGTTACTTCCCTCAGCTTCCAGGTGCTGTAACAAACGCTYTGCATCCGGCCGGCTCAGGCTCAAGCTTTGGGACAAGCCCTGRCTCTGTCTGTCCCTGAATTCGTTTGATCTGCAGGTATCTGCCATAAAACCCTAAAGCCTCCGCAACGACACAGGAGGGGAAAGTTGTCCTCAAGTTTTCCAGCTCACCTTCAAGACCACCCTGTGGGCCAGGGCGGCATCACCCCTGCTGCTGCAGCCAGGACCAGAGACACCRGGGATTTCTCCAAAGTGGAGGATCATCGGAAAAGGCAGACACTGAACCCCCTTCATTGTCACGGTCACTTTGCCATCCYTCTTTGCCACATTAGCATCAGGATTTTCACAGTTATGAGCCAGTATTACTGTAAAATAGCCTCTCCTGTGAACTGCCTGAATTTTGTACCTATTGACTGGTGAAAAATGCACAAAGCAGCAGACGAAGGGAGAGGGAGCAGGGAAGGAGCCTCCCAGGTGGGTCTCGACGTGCCCTATTCACAATGGCTGCCTTGTCCTGGTGGCACCTCTGAAAACATTGTGACCTCTTACCAATTTCTGTCTTCAGTTCAAACCTCGCATGAACAGCAAATTCACTTCCTGGGTTCCTCAAGAGCCTGATTTATACTCCTCTTCCTTTCACCCTCACCCCAATTTCAACAGGATCACCAAGAATTAGGCACATTTATCTTAAAAATAAATAAATAAAAATAGCTTAAAAATCACACTGTCAGCAGATTGTAATTGTARGTATCACCAAATCTTCTCAGAAGGATGTACTTTGGGTTGCAGCTTTTACTCCCTGACCCACATCTGGCCTGGTTCGCGACTTACTTTGTGCGATCCTCTTTTGTTTGCTGAACSTTTTCAATAACGAAGCAAAAATAACATTGAGAACTGTCATGAGTTGTGAATAACGGTATTTAGCTCAACGGGGGTGGGGTGGGGAGGGAGACGATCTGCAATTTGCATGCCTCAATTAAGGCACAACAGTAATGACTTGTTAGTGGGGTGCAGCAAGGAGGATAATGACACGTTTGTGCGGACTCGCAGGGCAGCGCGCTCCCCGAACAAGGTCACCGCTTGTTTGTGCCCCTGCATGCATTCAGCCTCCCCCGTCCTCTGCAGACCTCCCTGCCCGCTCTGCCTCCCTCCCCGCTCCGCAGCCAGCACGGCACGACGGGGCACACCAGCAACACCACCAACAACCAGGACGAGCGCCCGCTCCGCAGCCAGCACGGCACGACGGGGCACACCAGCAACAACACCACCAACCAGGACGAGCGCCCGCTCCGCAGCGCTGCGAGGGCAGCAGGGACCCGCGTGCCACCCCAGCGGGCGGCTGCCGTGCTCCTCGCCACGCTCAAAGCACACGGCGAGCAAGGGCCCCGGCACATCTAACGTCTCCTCAGCAAACGCTTATGCTCCTGTCGCTTGCTCTTCTTTAATATCGTGCTTCCTCCTACAGCTGTATTCTTAACAATGATAAATAATCTTCCATTTTCTCCATAGCTTTGGCTACAAGCACGCAATAAAAGAGAAAGTGCTTTGAGTCAGTGTTATAATTAAATACAAAGACCCCCAGCCCTGTCTAAATATAGATGCTTGTTTCTCCAAGTTGTTTGCAGCGTGTRACATTTTAATACGCAATGCGTGACTAAGCTTGCAAGGCATTTATATTCATAATTACTATTGTTGCCTTTCTTCTGTTATGAAAAAGGGCACCTAAGATCTAATCTACAAAGTCAATATTAACACAGAAATTACAAGCTTCACATCCTCTGAAAGTTTAGCCAAAAGTGATGAGACTACAAGAAACCTTTCCCTTGTTTTGAAATATGTTCACWTTTCAAATAAACCCATTATTTGGTAGATACAAATAAGCAGGGCCGTTTAAAGCAATTCGTACATTTAATACCAACTTCAATTACTGCAGTGAAACTGAAAAGCGTGCTATACAGCTGCCTCGCTGAGAAAAGGTTAAAAAGCATTCCCTACACTAATCCCACTACAGCCTTTTGAAATACCCTCCCTATATCCTCTGCTTTGAATAGTCCTGAAGGGAAGGCCACCTTTCCCTCAGCTAAATTCTGAGCGTTAAACACATGTCATTTCTAAACTAACCCCCTCYGTGAACAAAAACCACGTTAGAGCTACAATATCTACAGGATGAGATCTCGGCATATCATGAATTCACTCTTAGCTGTCGCATACAACATCTYGCCCAGTACTTTAACTGAACTTTGAGCAACAGAAATCCCATTTATGAGCAGTCTTACAAGGAAAACATGTATCAGCCAGTGTGCGGCGGTCGGATGCCTCCCCCRCCATGCAATCCTTCAAGCAGAATAGCCACTGTCAGAACGAAGCACGCTCGTGTCCGAGAGCGTTCCTGCAAGGGAAAATCCGCTGCGACAGTCTCTCACTGCTGTGGAATGCTCTGGCTCCTTGCTCGGGGAGCAAACAAGTCCTCTSTCTGTCTAAGCCCCCGAGAGCAGCCCCCTGCTTACCTGTGTAGCAGCAGGAAGCGCACGCTCTGCCTTCAGCTGTTCCAGAATTACCTCACCGGGCACTCAGGTAAAATGAGCAGCTCTTACTAGTCCGTACAGCTCCCCCGCCAGAAATATTGCATGAGTCAGCTTTTATCTATCACARCCCTAAACACACAGGCTTTACACAAACCTGATTCACAACTTTCTCACCGCCTTTTTCCCAGCRCGCCGGCAGCCCTCAGCATCGCCGGGAGCCTTAAATGAAACGTGACATCACTCGACTCGGGGCCGGGACGACGGGCATCGCTGTGGGTACCTTGCGAGCCCGCAGCTCCCCGGAGCGGCACCCAGCACCTTGCATTTCCGCAGGCACCGCGTTGGGAAACGTCGCGCRCGGCCCACGCTTCCACCGCCTCTCCTATGCTTCACCCCTTGGTTTGAAGGCAATATTGATAAGCGTGCAGAGCAAATATTTCGCAATAACATCAAGTGATGTACCTGTGTTTGGGTTAGAAACGCCCTCAAACATGCAGTACTAATTAAATAGGATCATTGTGGATCCTACATAAATCCAAAGTCAAAAATGGGCTTTTGCAGTGCCCACTTTTTTTTAAAGGGACAAAGGAAAGGTTTGTGGAGGAAAGTGCTAAAACTATCAGGTATTTTGTGCAATGTAGCACAGAACACAATTAAAAAGTGCATTGGCAGGAAAAGGGACACAGAAAAGAAAAACAGGAGACAAGACATGAAGAAATAGAGAGGGTGGACACAGAACTTGTCGTGTTCACACTCCAACTTCAGCTCTTCCTGCCAGCCCAAAGCTTACTTTTCCTTAACAGGGACTGCCTGCGTATTCTGCAGTGAAGTCTTGCTCTAGCTCACTGGGTTGGATAACTACTTAAAAAGAGCACATGATGCCAGCAGGCTGGCTCTGCACTTACCCAGGAAGAGGCATCCTACAAAGCAAGAAAGAAGATCACTTTAAATACATCTCAGACCAGGGTTGGATGCAGCTGCTGCATGAATGACAGTGGGATGAAAACAAGATGGTAATTCAACTCRAGCAGAGTCCAAAGCTCTCAGACTGGTGCTGACTGGTGGGGACAGTGCCCGGTATAAAGCTGGCCCTGCCAGGGAGGTGGTGGCTCTTCCCRTGGTTGTGCTGAGAGGCAGGAGGAGTCGGAGCTGCCAGCTGCTGGTGGCACCCACCGCCACCCCAGTGTGCTCCCCCAGCTGCGTGCCCGAACAAAGCACACAGGAGAAGACCTGGCCTTAAAAAAGAATCCTGTTTACAATTCACGCTCGCTCTCCTCGCGCATGTCATGGGGCCACAGCTGCTTTTAAAGTTTCCTAAAAAGCGTACTCCTTGAGCAGCACCTTTCAGGAAGAAGCTGCAGTGAGAGAAAGTGAAAATGGCCATGTTCTAAAGCCACGGTACTCTTTGATCTGAACAGCCCGGGCTGTCAGGGTGAAAGTCCTTTTCAATCCAAGGTGAAAGACTAGGTGTTTAAAAGAAATTACCAAGTTGCCCCAGCACAGGGCTTTGAGATACACTCTGCTGTGGATTTTTTTTTTTTTTAAAACACTGCAATAAATATACATACACACATCCATCGTGAGAAGTGTTGCCCAGTACATCAGATAGGGCCACCTACACCCATAAATCATGGGCACATTCACAAGCATGGGAACTACAACAGTGGTCCTAGCATCCTTGGTGCATGCATATGCAGAGTGCAGTACGTGGGTACTTGATCACAAGAACATGACAGACTTTCTGTATGTTTGCTATGGGGCACATTCACACACATTCCAGCCTGGGCAATGTGATAAATCCTGTAGATAYCAGGTACAGCCCATCCATATGGGAAACTGGCAATCAGATACTTAGAACACCATGTAAAGAAGAATTGCGATGTTCAGAACAGGTTAGTTGTTTAGTTCTCTGGACCTCTGCTTCCCTTGTATGTTTTGTCCTCCTTTCCTGTGCTGTTTATGTTGGCTTTGAGGCAAGTTTCAACCAACTCCTGGGCMATCCTGCACAGTGTCAACCAGAGACCCTTGCTTGGCCACTTCTACAAACTATTATCCTAATACACATGAACAGTGCTACCAAGGCAGCAGGAAGTTGTTATTTCACCAGGAGGAACCTCCTGAACCTTAAAGCTCAAAGCAAGTGCAGTGCCAGGCTGACCCACAGCCAGCCTCTACGGAGACCTTCTCCCCTCTGCTTGAGCAGGCTGGGGACAAGCAGGGGCTGCAGTAACCGAGCAGGAGCTTCCTCACAAACCTTACTTCCACAGCAGGCACAGGTCCTTGCTACCTTCTGTCCTGCGTTTTCATCTCTTCACATCTTCATTTGCCCTTAGCTCTCCTTTAGTTGCCATATATAAGCCAGCAAACATTTACTCTACGTCCACGTCTCTCAGAGTGGCTTCTAACTGCTTTAAATACATATAGCAGCAAGGTTTGTCAGTGCAGGAGAACGGAAAGTCAAAGCCTTTTTCTGTGAGACACATTAGACAGTGGATAGAGAGAGAGGTGCTAGAAAAATACGGGGTTTACCTTATCTATCCTCATTTTTCACTTCAAATTCCCTGGGTTTGAGCTTTTGTTTATCACCTGCATCTTTTAGAATTTGGCATTTTGTTCCTTCCTGTGTGCAGTCCTCTCTCCTGCTCTATGCAGCGTGCATAAGAACACATTATTAATGCATCAGGATGAAAAGCTGAAAAAAAGAGGCGACCTGATTTTGTTCTGAGGAAAAAATCTTGATTTTTCTAAACTTATTCTTAACTTCAATAAAATGCATTTATTAAAGTTATTCTGCAGTTCCCATCYGGCTAATGATTTACTGAAGAAATAAGTTCTCTTCAGCAAAACTAAAAAAAGAAAAAAGCATTACTCGACCACAGGGTACATTCAGTTTTAACTTCTAGAGGACATGCTGACATCCTCACTGAAAATGCAGTGTAATGTATTAATAACTCTCTGCAATGCAGTAGCTATTTAATCTGTACACAGTACTACTGCAGAGATGCCTAACAAAGAAACAACCTGTCACGTGCTGCTGAGGCACTGCAACACACACACACACACACACACACATATATATATATATGGAACCAATGCTCCATTTACAGGCCTTTTAAAATTATTTTTATCCATGATTTTGGGAGTTGGTTTTATCCTCTCCATTTAAGAAAAGATAGCCCACTACAGTTAGCAAATCTGCAAGATGGCTTGAATGAAAATTTAGTAAAGAGACTGGCATTTAAGTGCACACATACTCTACCTCAGATCAAAAGGCAGTTAAAAATTTTACATCCTTTCTACCCATATCCCTCCATCGTGGCGTTTAGTGAAGCCAGCTCTGAAGGCCGAGAAGGACGTCCAGTGCATCTTTTACCTGCTTCTCCCCTGATCAGTCTGCTGCTCCCAGCAAGTGTCCTGCCACGTCAATAAGTTAACAGTGACGGGAGCGTTCAGCCTCACGCAGCCACGCTGAAGCTCTTGGTGAAGCTCAAACTTTTAAAAGCCACTGCAGTTCAAGGGCACTGAAGTCCTTATCTGGTGATTCCAAACACACCAGAATGCACGAGCTGCTTTGCTGAAAACATTGTGAAGTTTAACCTTAAGGTTTAAATGTTTCCTAGCCAGAAATATAAAGTAGGCAAAAAGCTCTAAAGAAGTATGCACAATTTCAGTAGAACAAAATATAACATATTTAGGAATAGCTTTTACTAGATGACTTACAATTACWTATTTAATTGTGGCAGAAAAAAAAAGACAACCTTTCATATCTACAGAGATAYCCATCTCTTTCAAACTAATAAGAACTCATAAATGCATTTTTCTTTTTTGGCACAAACTGATGAGATGAGCACTTTTAAATTCATCTTAATAGCCTCTTGTTTTCTTTAAAATCCCTCCACGGAATTCTGTGTTGACTTCCAAGTCCTTCCCTGAAAGYCATCCTTAAAAAATGGGTTTTGTAAATGCCAGTTCTCTGGAATAGGTGACTTTCAGAATAGAAACTAGCTCCAGAAATGTTATATAATTGATGCTTTCATTTAAATTCAGTGAAGTGATTTCTCCCAACTCTGGGTTGTAAACATTTACTGGAACCTCCTCTGCATCTCAAAGTTTAGCAACACAAATTTTGAAACAGAACTGAAATAATGACACTAAGGTCATACTAACAGCTGTTTTCATTTAAAATAAAATAAGTTTTTTTGTTGGATTTCCTGTTTTGGACAAAAATAAAACCTAAGGAAAAAAAAAAAGCAAAGTGTGTGTATTTGTATCCCAGGGAGGAGAATCCTTAAATTCTATCCATGTTGGAATTAAGACATAATGATGGTTGATCTATGCCTGCCACAGGCTGGCTCTGCCCTTTCAAGTGATCAGTCTTTTCCTCTGGCCACTCTGCTATAAGGTAAGGCAGTGTGCTGCATTTTTAAAGGGTATTATAACATTAACATTTTTTTCATAACCTCAATTCAATAGGAATGGACTCAGTGACAGATAAAAGAACTCTGGTCTCAGTGAAYGAAGGTAACATATTTACAATATACTGTAATTAGCCTTCTGAAATAAAGAGGAAATAAAAAAAAACAAGTCAGTCTTCAAGTGCTATATATACACACACAACAATTCCTTTTACACTACTGCTTCTATAGCTAAATTATGTACATATATATGGCCCAGAAGACTTGAACTACCAAATGKCAAAGAAATGAGTGGTTACTGCAGATGCTCTCAGTGCTACCACATACAAAAGATCTGCAATAAAGCAATTGTCAAACATCTTTATTCCTATTTTCTTCTGCCAATTCTTTTTAATCCTGATCTGCTGTTTATCTTGTTTTGATTAGCCCGTTGTATTGACATTGAGCTTTACCATATCCCTATGAAAGCTGTTCCTATGAAAGCTGTTCCACTGTAAAAACTTTTGAGACGAGCAAGTGACTTAGCAATGCTTTAGAAATTGCTTTCAGGCTGAGGCACTATTTGCCCCTTGCTATTACCTTTTAGCTATTATTTCACAAAGTTAAATAATTGAGAACAACAATATTCCTGTTACAGACGAATAACAGTTTTCTTAGTACTTTTGTATCTGAGAGGCAAAGCATGAGTTAAGATGATCTTAGATCACTGCAGTATCAGTGTACTGGGCAGTTTAGCATCTGTATCCACGTATAATAGTGTTAATGCCCACAGTATATGGCACCTATCAGTAATCAAGATTAACAACAGGAGTCACCCATCAGAAATTGCAAGAAGCAAGTATAAGAAGTTTGGAGAGGGCTGTGAGGGGGCATTTGGTGCACAACTCACAAGGACTGACTCACTGAGTCATGAGTCTTCCTCTGCACTTTCTTCTTATTAGAAGAATGTGCTTAATCTGAACCAGAAAGGCAGTCGGTTTGTTAAAAACTACATGCAATGCAGAACCTATTCTTTGCCAATAGCTAMAGAAAAATAATTTCACTTTAGAGTTTTAATTCTTTAATGTCCATATCAGGATGTTAGGCAATGGATACTTTATTTTAGCTTTAATATGCTCATAGTACCCTACAAAGACAGTGAGAAGGGGTCTTCAGATTTCTACTGTTTGGTTTACTGTGCGACATTTATCAGTCCAGGAAAAACAGAAACAAGAGAAGGGCATGAAATCTCATTCAGACAATGTCCTGCTGCATGCTGTACATAAAGGGCATCACAGCCATCTTCCTGCTTCTATTTTACAGCTACTGACAGCATCATATTGATACTCTGTTACAGTCTTCAAACATTTCTATTCTGGCCAAATTTTAGTCCACATTTTAACTATAAAAAACACCTAATCTAATTCTCTCCACATGCAGTAAACAATTTGGGCTGGCAATGTAGATTGTTGAGACAGGGGAAAAAGATTAAATTAGAAGCTTAAAATCCTCTTAGTTTAGCATGTTGTTAAAAAAAAGTTCAAAACTTCTCTTTCATATTAAAGTGGTATTTAAGTCCCATCATTTTTTCTAGTTTGCTTTATCTGGCTTTTTTTCTCTTCTTCTTTTTCCCTTCCTCTCCCCTCTCTCCCTGCAAGGACTACCCTTAATATTAGAGCTGGGATCCAAATMCAAACCTCAAACGCAAAACACATAGTCCAGGCCTTGGGAAGTAAAGCTAGAAGGACAAGAGCTATGATACAATGTCACAGGGTCGGGCAGGAAGAGAGGGCACGTTATGTATCAACTACTTGTGCTATGACAGCATATTTTTTCTTAAAAAGCCATGCTAGAGAACAATTCATTTTGTTTTTTATATTTTTAAAGAGAACAAAGCTTCGCAACTCCATACCATGATAGATCATGAGATCTTTCAGCTAATTCAGTGCATGGCATAGCATTTAAGAGGCATTCTCACAACTTCATGCATGGCCACTATTTCTTAAACAATATTTTAAAAAAAAAATGCATGCAACATCGTAACATTTATTTTTTTCCTGAACTCAAATCAGAACAACGTTAAGCTGTAAATCCTCATTGAGGCATGTCCTTTAATCTCCATGCATTGCCTTCAAGTGTAGCTTTCTAACTTGTCCTTTAGAGATGCTTTCTCAGAACATCCAGCCACAGCACTCACACAGGGATGGRGAGGAATCCTTCTGCTGTCTCATCCACTCCTGCAGGTAAGAGGGTAACCTGAAAATCCTCTTTAGGGGATTCACAACCTCCAAGTCCAGAGCTGGCACAGGAACCCCCTGTTGACTGCATGGCAAGAAGGAAGGAAAAGTTTCTTTCCTGTGATGGTGACAGAGCCCTGGAACAGGCTGCCCAGGGAGGTTGTAGAGCCTCCTTCCTTGGAGATCTTCAGAATCCACCCGGACACGATCCTGTGCACCRTGCTCAGGGTGAGGCCTCCCAAGCAGGAGGCTGGACTGGATGATCTCCAGAGGTCCCTCCCAACCTTCACCACTCTGCTTCTGTGACTTGCTGACCTCTGCCTAGTTCCCACCCCCATCTTCAAGCCCAGCTACAAGGGGGCTACAAGCTAAAAAAAAATCGGGTCCCCTCAATTCTGCCCGGACATGCTTCGTGCTAGGAGACTTTTCTCTGCCCAACAATGCTGCACATTCCCCGTGGAGCAGGAGGCAGAGGGAAAGCCCGAGAGGCCACTGCACGGCGATTATCCGCCCGCGCTCAGCCTGCTAGCGCGGCTATTAGCCGGCATGCTCGCCTTTCAGGTCCCAGGCTCTCTGGAGACCTCGGCTACCCTTACCTCATTGCAAAGGAAGCGCGGGCTAAAAGACATTTAGCTGGGCATTTTCATRCTCTCCTTTTGCATTGGATATAATGTATGAACTTGTGTAGGAAAGATGTAAGCAATAAACTTTTTTTTTAAAAAAAAAAAAGTTATTCAGAAGTTATTCAGGGAGGAATTTGGCAAAGAAGTAGAAAAAGTGAAGTTTGTGCACAATTTAATCAGTAACTGAATGAAAACAGATGATCAGCCATGACTATCTAGCAGTGTATTTCAGCTATTCAGGATTTGCAAATAATTTCTTCATTTAACTTTACCCAGTAAAAGAGAACGATAGTTGATTCTCCATATCATTTTTCTTTTGGTCAATTTTTGCATGATAGTTATGGATGACCATGGTTATACTTACTTTTGCATCCAAAATCAGTAACTTCAAGTGGCACAAATGGAATATTCTTCTCTAGGACAAGTAATGAGAAGATGATAAAATAGATCCCTTCTGCAACTAATCAGCACCATTTAATAACAGAGCACTAAAAGACGGCAAAACTTCCACTCCAGTAATTTTTTTTTCAGTGAATACTCTTTTTTTTTATGATTTGAACTAAATGACTTCAAACATTTTAAACTATGTACAGGCCCTGCCAATTATAAGTYGATTGCAAAATATTTTAAAGGTTACAAAAACAATCTGTAAGAAACCTTCCATTCCCAGAGCAAAAGCCTTTGAAGAGAGGGGCAAAAGCTGCTAGTGGTAAAGGCCTGAGCAGCAAGGGCAGTCCAACTGCCTGTGGTTGGCCTGCTGCCTTTGGGATGGCATTCAGGGTAGCTAACCACAGCTCGGAATAACAGCATCCAAAACCAGAAGAGCTCCCTGCCCACACCGTAACTTTCCTGTGGACTTTGACAGACAGGATGGAAGCCCATCCCAGTGCTCTGGAAAGCTCAACTGTGGAATTGCCACACACAGCAGAGCCTAATCTGTACAAGAAAAAGCATCTCCCAAAACCATAGCACGATTTCACTAGAATTTTYAAGAAGAGGCTTTTGCTTGGTGCTTCGTTGAGGTTTTGGAGTTTGCRTTGTTTTGGGGCTTAGATTTTGGGAGTTTGATTGGCATAGTGAACAGGTAATAGCTGTGCAAGACATCAATATCCCYTTACCTACCAAGGTAAGGCTACATAAATCCATTGTGCAGCTTAATAAAAGGTCTGACACAAACTGTGTTCCTAAAAGCATAATGCCTTKTTTACCAGAAGAGTGCCTACTACCTAATCTAGTTAAACCACCATATTAAAAATGTGTTTGTTTTGGGTTTTTTTCCCCATCTTCCAACAACTCTGTCTTTAAGGAATACCACATACAGGAATGTGTGAGGATGAAATTACCCGGAAGCCCCTCAGCCTTAGCCAAGTCACCACTGTCAAGCTACAGCACTTTCAGTGGTGGTTTCCATTGTAAGGCTGCTCTTAGCAAGGACGTRCCACCATGACACATCTAAGGATGGAAGCAAAATATACCGTAGCGCTTTGCCTGAAGGCATTGCTTTGGACTGGAAGGACTGCAGGGCTTTATTTGTTTTCAGATTTTCTATACATCGAAAAGGATATTTTGAACTTCAAGTTCCACTATGTCAGCACTTTGTCTCTCCCATCCAGAGGTGGCAAGAAGCATATTTAAGATAAAGGACTTGATTATCAGCTTTAGCAAACAGGAAAACAATTATGGAATATGCACTGAGTGTGTTACACTGGGGCCCACCATTTGCCCCACATATTGACATTCCTTTCTCTTGTGTTTACTTTTCTCTATTCAAACTACCAGAGTTAGTTTAGGAGCATATCACTGATACTGGTGGTTCTGCTTTGAGAYGATAGCACTCCTCTACACATAGTGATGTAGCTAGGAATCCCTCCTGAACACTCCCTGTTTTCCCCCTCCATTTATCCCTTTTGTTATAAAGATGAATGGGTCTGTGAAGTGACAGCTTACAGGGTTAGGTTAAATAAAGGTAATTCACTAAGCAACTCCACATTCTCATCTGAAATAGACTCATTCATTCAAAATAAATATATAAAATTTAAAAAGTTAGACTTGCCAAAAATGGAACAGAAGGCATGAACAGAGCCTGGGTTTTCAGATTTCCAAAGTGCTTAGCCAAGGACTTCTCTCATATGACTTTTAAAGAAACATTCACAGAACTTAATCAGAAACTGAAAGAAATTTCTACTAACATTAAAAAATACTTCTCATTACTAGTTAGGTACCAGTAAGCCCAAGCGAATCATATTTATCCCTTAAAAAGACAAGTTTTGTCCCTGGGATTTACTGCATCAATAATGTGGCAGAGGACCCTAAAAGTTCAGCTGATATCCCATAYCTATCTGTACCCGAAACTGTAAAATTAAAGAAACAATCCCTGAAGAGGGAGTTTATTCCCACCTGCCATAAGTTAAATGGATTTGGCACATCTTTTCCATGCGTTTAACTCTTATAGTCTTAACGTGAATGATTTATTTCTTCTCATAATCAGAACAAGTGAGAACAAGTGAGCTGATGCAAGGGGAGTGTAAAGTCTTGCTTCAGCTAATATTCTGGAGTCTCTCTCAGAATCAGGTTACATGAGAAACTATTTAAAGTAAAAAACACACCTATACCTAATGAACAGAAGTGTGATCACTTTTACTTTCTCAGATTATCTAGCATCACAAATTAGTTAATTTATTCTTCACCTTGAAACTGTTCTTAATTGATGACAAGCATGTATTTCAACAGAAATAGCCACTTTAAAAAGGAAGCTATCATACGTCTAAGAAGTAGAAATAAAGCACTGCAGGAATCCGAGGTTACACATAAAACTTTAGTTTCAGCATGACCTTTGGGCTGCTAAACTTGACCTATTTCTCTGGGCTCTATATCATACCAAGGTATTTAAGCCCAAATTTTCACAACAGTCCTTTGCTGACAGTTTTCAAATTTGATGCCTCTTGTCAAAATGCTAAGTGCTCAGGAGCCCCAGGAAGGGGAAGCTGAGGAAAGGCAGTACCTTTGATAAAACAGGCCCTGGAGCTAGATACTTAGCTTGTAGAAGGAAACAAACAACCAAACACACTAACTCATTAACAAGCTACCCCAAAAGCTCACCAGCTCCTAAGCTTAGAACACGTTACGCAGCAAACGCCACTCTGCCATAGCTCTTCTTTTGCACATTAGAAATAGCAGCATGCATAAACTTGCTAGGCAGAAGCCTGTCGAGGCCAGGGTACACTTTGAAATCCCCAGAGTGCCATTATGAAAGCATTGCAGTTTACCTTCTTCACCCTGTTGCTCTAGCTCATGCCAAGGGACCTTAGGGATGGAGCAGTCCTGCCAAGCAGGACCTTCTGAATAAGAGCAGCCCAGAAGTAACACTGCAGCTTGTGTCAATGTCCCTGGGCTAGTGCAAGCCTGGATCTCCATCAGTACAACCAGCAGTTTACACTCAGCACTGGTTTAGATAGGAATAGTCTTGGTCAAAACTTCCATCGTAGCAAACATGCCTTCCTCTGCTCCAAAGCTCAGTTGGTTCCAAAACTATCTTGCACGTGCAGTCAGTGCACAGTCAGCACTGATCTGTGGCACTGCAACATACACCATAGAGTGACCAAGTAAAAGAAATATCTTTCAATACTGTGCACATACTTAGCTGCTGGCAAGAACTATTGGCAACACATCCAGCTCCAGTACAATAGAACTTGGCTTTGTGGTTGAAGAGAAGAGGATAAAAACCTTGCCTGCTGCCATACCACCTTACTCCAAACCTCCACTTTTACTGRGAAAATGCTGTCAAGATTAAGCATTAAAGCATTAAAATGCTTTCCAGGTGTGATAAAGTAGGATTGGTGTTAAATTACTGAAGAGTAAAGGTTTGATGAACATAATACGTTGAGTCAGAGGACAGATAAAGCTACTTCTTTCTTCAGCATCTCTACACACCAGTGATTTGGGACTCTGCTGAGCTTGAGGTTAAAGACAGTATGCCGTCAAAACCACTCGGTATGCAGTTTCTGTAAACTGACCCCTCTGCGAGGGCTTTAAACTCCTCAATCTGCTGGCTTCTTACAATGGCGAGGGCGCTTTGGGATCTCCACACAGACCTCCGTTGTTTTGACTTTTTCAGACCCGTGATCCAAGGGATCACATTGACTTTCTCAAGCTTTCTTTCAAAGGGAAGAACCAGGGGTTTCGCTAAACGTGAGCGATTTTTAGTCCTGTGTCCAGAATACCTCAGCTGAACTTTCAAAACTTCCCCATTTATTACTGTAAGTAAATTCAATTAGGTGTAGGAAGTTGAGGTCCTTTTTGGAGTCTTTTCTTTTGTGGGAATCTTTTATGTACGCGTCTACCCCCCGATGTGCTAGGCTCAGTTTTCACTCTCATCATAACAAAAGATGTTTCCTTCTGAAGTTGTTACTCTGTACTTCAATCCCCCACCAAAAACAGCTGGACTTGTAAAAACAGACAAGTCACAAGGTTAAGAAATGAGCACGTCCATTTTCTCCAGCTGTACAAAAAGGAGCCAACAAATTCAACTCTTCAAATCACAAGAGACAGACGTTAGTGAACTAAGCATCAAGTATCGATTTAAAATGGAAATAACAGAATGGAAATTTAATATTAATCTAGCAAAAGAGTAAATGGCTGCATGCAAGAGTACCTTTCAAGTGAGAMAACTGAATGATGAAGTAGGAAGAAAAGCATTTTAATGTATCTATTATGTAGTATACACATGAGGTATACAAAACAACATCTATTATAAAAAACACCCAATTTACGTAAGCATTATTGAAACAGTAAGTAGAGCATATTGAAAAAAAATCATATGCTGGAGTAAAAGCTACTCWACTACAACCACAGATGTTTTCTAAGCCTAATATAAATTCATTTTTTATGTAGGCTCTATCAAGTTCACAAGGATCCTAAATATTTGATGCTTTACTTTSGGCTTTCTGAAAGTTGCAATGTTGAATATTCTGCATATCACTTGCTACCTTATGCTCTAAACCACACATACAAAGAAAAGTTCTCTTTTGGCATGGTAAGGAAAAGGATTTCGTAATGCCCCGCTCTCCTTGTCCTTCATCCACACTACACTCGAATAAAGCTAAAGGCCAATAAAGATTCAATGCAGTAGAAATCACCAGTTATAAAAACTAATGAATTAGAAAAAGGTATCCAAGACTATAAAAAAGCATAAACAATATCCCTATTTTTCCTCAAAACTGAGATGATTGCAGAAATACACTAGGCATCCTGTCGTTGCTAGTGAATAGGAGATTCCAGAATATATGTAAGCACTGTTGGAAGTGCATCACATACAGGCAACATATCTTCCCAAATATTTGCTCTTCTGAAATCTCTTACACTTGTGACTGCTCTTAAAAGCATGAAGGAAATAATCATMCACAGCATCTTCTATTTGTTTCTTTTCCTTCCCTACTTGAAAGGCAAACGAACAGTATCTTTTCAAAAATAGAAATTATTTCATGTATATTTTCCTTGGAAGTTTTCTTACTGCTTCCTTACAGGCCAATAAAATACTTCTTGGTTTATGTGCTTTTCAAAATCCTTGAGAGGGGATTAAATGTTACTCTGAACTGTTATAGCAGCAAAATATGTTCCTCAGTTTCCAAACCAGCTCAGTCTCAGCATGCAGTTCCAGAATCACTTTAAGACCACATTAAACCCAATCAYGGGCTTGCCTCTTTCCCCTCACTCCTCACCACGTATTCCCAAACCAGCACTAATGTCCTTGGGGCCACACGAGCTGATTTTCACCAGCTTCCACTCAAATCAGGTGGCTGCCAGGGGGAGGGATGCACAGAATACATGACCACGAGACAAAAGGGGCAACTCAGTCACCTCACCAAAGTGTTGGGAAACATTTGGAAGAATAAAAGCACTCACAGCCTGGGCCTACCAAAGGCATCCACAAGGTCCACAAGTCTGGAATCCAGATTTTGGCAGGTTCAGCTGGAACACACTTATTCTGTTATTGGTCAAGGATCCTTGGGAGGTGGTCGCAAGTTATTAAACTGCATGAGAAAATAACTTGATAAAAAGACACACACATGCACACCCCATATCCTCTAGAAATTTAAAGCTAGGCTTAACTTTTGGCATACACGGTCTGATTGCTTTAGCTGGGACCCTGAAATCTAATGCGAGGCATGTACGTGTGCGCACAGGCACCCGCTCGCTCCCTCTATTCATCATCACTTCTGGCTGCTTCCCATGAGACGATTCAAAGACAACGGAGTTGCAGGAACCCTCAGCAACTTCAGAAGTAAAGTTTGGGGATTTATCTCTCCTGCTAGAGCTACTTCCCTTGGGCTATTTTTAAATATATCCTTTTCCTTTCTTCCTACTTCCTCCCATAACAAGGGGTATACCTCCATTTCAATCCATCTTCTGAAGAAC
Source organism: Eudromia elegans (assembly GCA_003342815.1). Taxonomy (NCBI): domain Eukaryota; kingdom Metazoa; phylum Chordata; class Aves; order Tinamiformes; family Tinamidae; genus Eudromia; species Eudromia elegans. The sequence continues at coordinate 1,508,843 of PTEX01000046.1, read as the reverse complement.
AGTAATTATATGGAAACCAGGATGTACAAGCAAGATTTTGAACTAGAAAAAGATTAAGTAGTGACTTTTTCCCCCTCACTCTCCTGAAAGCCTGTAATTTAAAAGGAGAATGCTTCTATGAAAGCTTTAGGAAAATTAATGAGTATTTTTTATTATTACTGGCAATTTTCAGAAGTAAATCTTCCAATCCTCAAATAACTTGATCTACTTTATCTTTGACTAYACACAACTACTATGCATTCATATGCCCCTGTGCAACACTCACTTTCACAAATTAATCACTGAAAAAACCTAACATTCATAGAGGCAAGAGTAAGATATTGCACTGATGCAAACAAGAAATTATTGCATTYCTGTTTCTGTAAAAATGCAGCATAAAACATGTTAAAAGTCTGCATTTTATCTCTATGTCTCTATGTCCTGCCCCCCCAAACATTTCAAGATAAATAGCAAATGAAATACTCAGGATCAGTGTTGGACAACATCTTCTATSTCCTATATAGCTGGATAAATCTACACAATATGCATTTATAATTAAAAATACRTCATAACATCAAGTGCTTGACAGCCAAATTACAAGTTAAATAAATTTTGGTAATACATGATTTGGAAGGCAGAATGTGTGCATACTTAGATGAAGAAGTGCCGTACTTTGACAAAAGGTCAAAGGGACTCCATAAACAGTGTAGGAAAAACTCTCCTCAGAAAACGTTTGGCTGAAAAATATAGGGTACTACTGTGTGTTAATTCTCTTGCTATACTTGATCATAAGAAATTAAATTGTCCTTTTCTTTATTTCCAAATAAATGAAGTACCACAGTAAACTTTCTACTTTAAATTATTCRGTCAGCTAAGTTGGCCAGTGATGAAGATGACAAACCAGAACCAATGCAATGAGACTAATTCAGTACGCGAGAGAAACATTATATACTCTACAAAACAGTGTTACAGGATTTTAAAAAACAGACATTCCACTCTCGAGTTGATAGAAAGTACTAATATGATGGTAAAAACTGCTAGAAGGAAGGAGGCAAAAGTGAGAAAGACAGAAAATACGAAGAAAGGAAACGCTTACCCCAAAATCTTGTCCTACAGGAAAAGCACGTTCATTTTTTCACTGGATGCATAAGCCTAAGTACACTAAATACACACCGCGTTTAGCCCAACAAATGGTTATTTATCTTCCAACAGACAATTAGCCCCCGCTGCTGCTGGRCGTTTTGGAAACGCTGCCGTCCAGCCGCAGCAGAGCCACCCGCACTCGCTGGTGCATCAGGTCACCCCGTTGGGGACGTGTAACGCAAGCGTAGCCAGCGGCCCAGAGCCACCCCCTCGGTCCCATTTCAAACCCGCAGCTTTGATGCCACAGCTGGCCACCTGCCATCACTGCAGGCCTCAGAGAGAGGGAAGGGTTTAAAATAAAAACGTCCTTCAGGAGCATTCTTCCCTGTCTGCTGCTTTGCAGCATCTTCAGCTTCCTCGGCAAGGGGGGTAAATGGGGATGACTTATTCCATGGCCAGTTTTGCAATCCAATTCCATTTAGCTCGAGGCATACCAAACAATATCTTTCAATTACTTCATTTTGGGAACCCTCCAAAATCGCTCTCCAGAAGCTGTCAGGTAAGTGCTGCTTATCAAATTATTTGCACTAAGGTTARGACTAAAACTCCCTGTGCAGACTATATAAGAACCAATGAAAACTAATTTCTTAAAATAGTAATTGAGGCATGAAATGTTCTGACTTCCCCTCCCCCAAAATGCATTACTAGTCTATATTGAAATCAGCTGGCAAATGAAATGGAAAGAAAGAAAAAAAATCCTATTTTCTCCCCTCAATGGAGGAATGATTTAGTTCTGAATTTCTAAGTTTATTTAATACTGAATGAAGAAAACCCTTAAGCATCTTTTAAGTTCATGTTTATATATTCAGTATCTTATCTTCCTCTTTTTCTTATACCCGCCCCACACCTTAACCTCTAAACATGTAGTCAAATTACTAAAGTTACCAAGCCTCARAAACCTCACGCATGGACACCTTTTCAGCAAGAACAGAATAAAACATTCCCACCTGGTTTCTTTCACCAAGTTAATATGAATACTACAAATGTCTTTTTCAAACTTCTTTTCCCCAAAAAAGAACCCTGTTTCCTTAAGTCAAAACTCAAAGCTTACAAGTCTGTAGAAGAAGTAGAAGTGGGAAAAAAATTAAAGAAAACACAGCTACAGAASTGCCACATAAGCGAGAAAGATTTTTCTTTTGTCCAAGGCTATTTTGAACAAAAACATCTTTTTGAACTGAAGCAAACTGAGCTTCAATCTAGAGCTAGAGTTAAACCCCTCTTAACAAAAGTAAGATTTAAGTCCTATTCTTCTATGCAGSTGTTTCAGCAAGTGGTGTAAATTGCTTCCAATTAAAAAAAATACTTAAAACCATGAAAAGAAAACAGCAATATCATAAATTATACATAGCATYATARATATTATAGCAGAAGATTATGCATCAGAAAAYKGTGTCCAAGAAAGACRYTAGGGATAATACTCAGAACATGAAAAAGKCTAAAGTAAGCAAGTTAAGTTAATGGAGGAAATCAAGRGGTATTTCAGGCCAGGTGAAAATAAATCATGATTTGTGTACATGTTTTATCTGTGRTGTAGATAAAACCCACTGCTTACAAGGCAGCTCTCACACTGTGCAGAAGATTATCAGTACTAGTCATTGCTAGTGCTAAAGTAATGCATCTCTGCATCATAAGGAACAAATCCTCCACATTTGCTTACACCGTGCCAACAAGATATACTGAAAGTCTTTTCTATAGAAATAAAACTTTTAAGCAGTACAAGTGTTTAGGTCTTAGTAGCATAAATTATCTATCCAATAACATGTGCACACTGGAAGATGCAATAATTCTTTTTCTAAAACACCTAATATCAGCTACCCACCACCAGCTTTGCTTTCTATGGCTTAATATCACTGATAATGTGATAGATATCTGAAGAAAACAACCTGAAGAATCCAGCTATGCCATGTATGCTCAACTGCCATTTCAGAAGAGAACTCTTAGGAAAGAAAATTAAGGAGGAGCAAAACTTCATCAGTTATGACCATCATCAGTTACACAGCTATTAAAAATACACAGAGCAAACCCAAGGAAAGCACTTTTAAGCGTTCTGGTCAGTTTTTGCAACAAAAGAGAAAATCAACTGAAAAAATACTAATTAATGCAGCTATTTCATTAAWTCAATTTAAATTTCAAAGCTGTATGAAATGAAGATAAAATGAGTGTACTCACCAGAAATTCTATTAAAATATGAAGTCAACCAGGGACCCTAGAGAGATAATGGAAATTATGGCTGCAAGTCCCAGACTCAACTTTAATTTAAGAAAGCCTGACAAATGTTGAAGTTTAATTAGGACTGGCAGGTCTGGACTGCTGGGAACTTTTCCATTATTTCAAAGACCAAAGAAATTATTGAAGGTTGGTTGGATAGAGGGGAAGGAAGATGAGATGACAAATGGAAAGAGCAAAASATGCATCTTGTTTCTCAGTGACAACCTAGCAATTTTTTTAAAATAGCTTTTTCGCAGTTATATACCCATTTTTGATCAAAACAGCAAAATAAACTTGACCAATACAAAACTAATAAAACCATCTCCCAACTCAAGCAGAACTAAGCAAAGGAGCTAGATCTTTCTAAACTCAAACTCAAAGGTCTGTCTTTACAAATCTCTCCTTTCTATGCGACCAACAGCAGATTTGTTCTTTCCATTACTGTAATCTGTACCCATGCGCTTTTAGGTATATCGTGCGCTTTTCTAGTACATCTGAACAGTTTGGGAGCGGGAGGTTTTGAATTTCAGCTGTTTCTGTCAGGTAACATTTAACCCCGACCCAGTTCTGAGCTGCACCCATTCTTTGTTTGTTTGCTTTTTGTTTTTTAAAACAGCCCTAGATTTGGCCACCAGGTTCAAATATTGATCATGACCGCGATTCAGCAAACAGTACTGGGCACTTTTATCTTTATCACATATACTTAACGTTGTTCTTGTGAGCAAAGAATGAAGGTCACGGCAATTGCACTCTCTTTTTAAGCAGAGTTCCTCACTTAAATATTAAGTGTGTTTTACAAGTTATCTTTGATTAATTCATTAGCACTTCTGCTGGGCTTTTCCTGTCCGAATTAAAAGGTTTTCCATCACAATTCCACAGCACAGACACACTGGTTAATAAGATGGAAAGCTAAGTGAGCTTTTGCATTTTAACTTGCTGTATTCGTTGGAAGATTCTTATGCCAACTCCTCAGTTATCTTTAACACACAACAGGTTTTTAGAAAGTCTAAATATATTAAAAGCACTCTGTATCATATATGGATAAGTACAGCCATTATTATTACAGTATATTAGGCTAACACAGACAAGTGTAACAATTTTGTTTAGAAACAGGCAAGTGCCTTAGTATAAACAAATATATATAAAAAGTGTTATGTTTTCTTCAAATTAAGCATGTATTTAATCACCATTTGCACTATACAACCTAAAGGAGAATAAATAGCAACTACAGAATATATGATCAACTGAAATCTATATCCTCATATTTTCAGCTTAAGAAATACTTCTGACTACTGATAGTAATGTAATACAAACATTTTCCCCCTGACTTCCTCATAGCTTTTCTCTGCCAAAACCAATTAGGAGTACTGCACCTTTTGGGAGTGATGAGGAAGGGAGGGAATGCTTGAGGAGGTTATGACCCTTGCTGATTAAGAGGAAAAAAAAAGATTATTTTTTAAATCATCTCTGCCCATTCAATGAATGGGGAACTGAAAATTTTTATATTTTTCACTTGTCCTTGGACTTGGTTCCTTCTTCTTTCTTTCAAGTCCTAAAACAATCCAGCATTAAATTCAGGACTGGATTATGACCTTCTAAAAACCACCAATCTCTTAAAATCTCTCTGATCTTTTGGTTAAATTCTCATTTCAACCTAGACTAATCACATCGAAACTGTTACATTTCTCTGAACAGGCATATTCTGTTACCATGACATGTTAAACTCACAACAGAAAAACACATTCGTGAGCACATGCACTCACTATTGGGTTTATAGCAGCATTTGTCTTCCACTTGGATCTACCGTCCTCTGCCAGCTGGTGCCTATACGACCACTTTCGGTCAAAATATCTGCGGTCGCAACACCTATCCATTCCATCTGACTCCTAAAATGCTGGCGGGGGCAATCATATGTATATATATTTGAAAATGGGCCTTTTTTTTTTTTTTTTTTTTTGCACATGAATGCAACAAGTATTAGGAAAAAAAAATCAAATAGTCAATTATCCTCTACTACACAAATCATGTACACCACCTGAGCCTAGTCTAATTACACAGACAGCAATATTGGTACTGCAGATCTTTTGAGAGACTGCAAAAAAATCAGAGCTCATAGGCAAGTCATATACCRTGATCTAATCTGAAATGGCAGATTAGCAGTTTCTTGAGGGACAAGAGGCAACTTCCTCGGATATGATCCCTATAAACCTCTGCTATCAATGTGGGGTATTCCTACACCAAAACTGTTCTGATTCCGTTAGCTTTGGTCAGCTCAACGTCCCATCATTAATGCTTTTATGGAAGGTCAGTCTAACCATCTCCTTCCACATTTTGTTTGATAGTCATCTGTCATTGGCTCTTCAGATTAGTATAACCATTAGAGTCTACTTTGCCAGGGTGTCGGGAAAACATAAGTACAAAATACAAATTAGGTAGCTAATTGCTGCATAAATGCAGGTARGCCATGACTCCAAGCCTGTAGTTCAATTTGCTTCCCCTGGACATCACTCTCCACGAACATGTTTGGATGCAGATTCTTGATAAGCCGCTTTTGGCTCTGGCCAAGATGACTCTCCGYAGAATAAAGCAAATAGTTACTCTTCTGCTCACTTACGTGCTCAGAGGGCCTGACACATCGGAGACCAGCGTCTCTGAGCACTCCTACCTCTAGGGTGATCACTTTAAAAAAAACATTCTTATGTGGGGGCTAACGGCAGATTATTTTCACCAMTCACCAGCATTCACCACCAATAGCACTTCCACTATTGGCGTTCATTTCTTTAACCTGAGCAGGTTAAAGATTCTTCTTTGGCAAAAAGCTGCAGTTCTTACCAGAAGAGCGGGCACAGTTTGCTACAGGTAYTTCATTTGGGTCAGTTGAACACAAGCCTTAAAATTCCCAATTTGGGAGAGAAGAAAGCAGTATGTGACTTCTGATGTTTTTTTCTCCTCCCCTATGACATGATACTTGCAATTAGCCAACTGTCAGTGCAATCATACCCTGCTCTAAAACCAGAAACTTGAGAAAAAGAATATAATGGTTTCGCAGCCTTTCTTTTTCAGTTCAATTTTATCAGAACTCTCTAGGATTACCTTTATTCCTGTAATCAGAAAGAACATTTCACAATGGGGCTAAGAGTTTACCTAAAACAAAATAAAGCAATACCTTTTGATGCCAAGGGAGCAAATGCGAGTTAGTTCCATTATGGCACAAAGGAAAGAGGCTCCCGCTTTGTCCGAGCTGAACCGGAGAGCACGTCGCTGCCTCGGTGCGCCTCACATGAAACAGCCTGCCTGCCCACTAGGGTTTCACGCTAGATTCCTATCACCAGTTAGTAATTTCAGTTTAACAATCCCATCCTTTCTCACACTGAAAACAGTCTTGACATTTGGTTAACAAATTCAGTCCTCAGATGCATAAACACAAACCCTGATTACTTTTAAGTGCTTGAACAAGAGGTAACACACRATATCACAGGAGCAAGCATGGCACTCGCAGGTTAATCACAGCCMTCCAAACTGCCATCACTGTGCAGAAACTTGCATTCATTTATTTTATTTATTTGCTTACCTGCAGCCTCACTGTTTACCTGACAGYCAGTTCACTTCTCATTTGTATTGCAAAAGGTTACAAAAAAAGCATTTCAAGGGAAATTCCAAAAGCTCAGTATAAATAGAGGATTAGTTAGTGGATATTGCTTTCAAGATAAGGAGGTATACGAGCAGTAAAGGCATCTGAACTAATTAAGCTCTTCTAACCACAGAATGTTTGCTCTGTTTAAAAATTGGCTTCAAATGCTTTCAACGTGATTGCCAGCTACAGAACAGCCRTCAAAAGTACTACCTGTTTGCACAAAGCAAAATGGAAATTGAGTGACAAAGAAAATAAGCTTGTCTGGGTTAGAAGCTCAGAAACTCTTTCCATTTCAGTATTTAAGTTCCTTGGTTATGAATGAGCGATAAAACAATGGTAGCCAGACAGAACATGCTTGAGTAAGCAAGAACTTTTAAACAGGATTATACCAACCACTGAGCAAACACTGTTAAAAAGAATTTTAAAAAATCCACCAAAGAATATACCTTAAATCAGAGATCTTTGTTTGCTCTGCTTTGGAAGGAATAGAGTTCATTGAGGCACTGCATTTTAACTGCAGTCACACCACTATTCCAAAATACAGATACTATCCTACGTCTTTAAGAAGCAATACATGTTTCTGTGTAGCCAACAGATTTCCAGTGTAATTTTTGGAAAAATCCATTTATCCATRTCATTTCCCAATTCTTAAATTAAGGGTAGTGCTCCTTGCTTTTACCCTTCAGAGAGGTGCAGTTTTACAGTAAACCGCCACATGGAATTTTGCAGCGTGTTTCCACATTGACTCTGAACTGGCACAGAGTAATCTGTAGAGTAGCAGGGTAGCAAGTGGCACCTGCCTTTCCTCCGTTAATGAGAGAGTGGATTTTGTTCCACTGCGTGTTTCATGCTTTCCATTTTGGAGTGCAACCCCCAGCAAACCAGAGCCTTCTGACTGGCCAGAAGCAGCCCTAGCAAAGCAACTCTAGTACCACTCTGCTGTTTCCCTTTCCCTTCCATGTAGAAGATGTCCATGATATCCTGAGAACTGAAGTACCCAATATATAACTGTAAAGATGTATTTTAAAGATGAAGGTTTTTTAAATATAAAATCCATCTTTGTAAAGCCATAGCCAATAATTTAGTTACCATTTTAATTAGATCTCAAAACTGTCACAGTTTTGACACACTCATCTGTTCTACAACATAGGAGAACCACCACCTGTAGAACAAAACAGCAATTCCGTTTTCAGTCAACCTCGGGATTTACCTCCTTCCAGTTGCAAATGAACTTAATCTCCTTTAACAGTACTAGTAGTAGGCATTAAAGAGTTTTATGACAGTGGAGAGTTATTAGCTTGTAAAGATATGATTGGCAGCAGCCTTTTTTTTTGTGCGCCTCAGGTTAACACTTGAGAAGATGGGAACAGAGAAAGGAGGTAAACATAGAGAAACATCAAGTATTACCTATGGAAAAGAGAAAACTCCCCTGAGATGACAAGTTAAAATTCTTCCTTTTGGGTTGCCTATAATACAGTCAAGTACCTAACAGGCTCCTTAGGCAAGTTAGGGACTTGTTAAGTATTACAGACAAGGAAGCAAACACACAGATTTCAAAGCRCAGCCTCAGAGCCAACAAAAACATGATCTTCTCTGTGCAGGCTGTGCGTGYTGTCCTGTGTAAAGCTATCATTTACATCCTCTTGCAACTCTGCCCTAGGAGTATCATATCGCCCTCACCGGAAAAGGAAGAGCTCTCCTCCCCCTGTGTTTACTTCAGCAGCAAAATAAGATTCTGCTTCTTCATCCCATTAGCTCCATTATTTCGTTTGCACAGTCAGCATCACAGAGAAGAATAAAAAAATGAGCTAAATTTATTTCTTACTCCTGCATCAAGCCAACCAGTTTTATCAAGTTCTGACTTACTCTTGAATTCTGCAACCCCACTGGACAAACTTGGGCAAACTTGCCYAAATATTCTGCAGAACAAACCGTATTTTGGAATCTGGATGATTATAAAGCATGGATGATCAATAGCAAACCTCAAGGCATGCTGCATCAACAAGCCTTGAAAAGCACAGACAGTGAAAAACAACAAGAGAAAATTAGGGCTTTGCTGGTCTGCTTCTGAAATACTGTAGGTTGAAATGCATGCAAAGACCCGTAAAGGTGTGGGAAGGCATAACCAGGGAGAGGCTGGGACTGTTCCCTTTTGTGGCACTGGAGCTGAATCCACTTAGCTCTGTCATAAAGTTGCTCTTCTATTCCAAGGTGTGAAGCGCAGCGCAAATGTTTAGCCTTGAGCATGTTACTCTGTACACCTCTGCAATCTTACATTTAAAGCTAAGGACTCGCTTAAATCTTCTGCTGGATCAGAGTTCTGAGAACTTCGTAGTAATGAGTCCAAACATGCAGGTTGCTCTTGCAATAAACACATTAAAATTGCTTTATCCATGTCAACACCACACTTGTTATTGGTAGCATAACTTATAGAAGTTTCAAAACATTTTTTCTTTTTAAGCAGGGAAATAGCATATATAATATGGAAGTTTTCTGTATGTTCCACTTCCATAGCTCATAGAAGTACTCTGTAGTTAAACAGCATCTTCACAGGAAGATTTCAATCTTCTTAAACCTCAGTGRAGCATTCTGTGATTCAGGTCCCAACCACACTGAAGATACAAGGGCAYAGCAGAGTGGTACCGAGTAACGTGCCAAGGTCACACAAGAGGACTGTGGTATTGCAGAACGGAGCCCGTGCGCCTCCTGAGCGGAGTGCTGGGCTGCAGCTCAGCTGCCCCTTACTCCTAGCGATACCTCTGCAAAAGCCAGAGCCTGCTCCTGAATACAGCCTAACATGGACAGGCAGAAGGGAAAAACAGCCTTTAATATAATTTATAGCACTTGCAAGCTATACCTGCAAGTAAGGGACAAGTCAGGTCCCATCACTAACAGGGTGCACAGAGCAGAAACTGCCTTCCTCAACAGAGCCCCTTTAGAGTCCCTGTTCTCTGCACAGCCTTAGAATCTCTCTCAAAGARACTGGAGACAGAAGAGGCTCTGTAGGTATACAGAGATGGCCATTTTCAGTTGCTTGCTTAACCATCCCATGGCTAACCAGAAAGTAGAAAAGACTTAGTTTTTCAACAACAGATTCAGAGAATAGACCTAGGGTAAGGTCTCAGTGGCTGGACAAGCTAGACAGAGGGACATAACAGAGAACAACCGACTGTGACCTTGACTAGGACAAATACAGGTGGGTTTTTTTGGTTTGGTGGTTTTTTTTTTTTTTTTTTTTTTTTTTTTTTTTTTTTTTTTTTATTTATTTTTTTTTTTTTTTTTTAACTTTTTTTTTTTTTTTTTTTTTTTAAAAAACACATTCAGGTATTTGCTTAAAGACTCAGTTACTTCAGTTGATTTTTTTGTTGTTGTTATAAAATTAGTGGCTCACAGATCAGCCTAAGTTATTCAGTCCCCCATATTACTCCTCTGAAAGGAAAGCATTTTAAACAGAAAAAATAGAGTCACAGGTAGTTTCTTTAAACCTTTTTTCCCCATCAGAAATGACATATTCTAAATGTAGAAGTAAACAGAATTGGAAATAAAGCTAGTGGACWGTTCTATATTTCGAGCACCATTCAAATATCCCAACACTTATCACATCAGGCTACTTAACAATAATAGGAAACTGCACTTTTACATTAATTTGGGCCTCAAGGTACAAAAAGTGTCATTCACTCATACAAAACCTAAGGCATAGAGACACCACCCTTCCTTACAGTAATGATTATTGGACTTTTGTTTGGAATAGAAGGGAGCAGAAAGATAAGGTTTAAATGTGCAGAATTAACAAAAAAACCCACACAGCACACATACAAACAACCTTGTAAGCCAGTTTGCAAGTTTTCTAATTGTTAAAAAAACCCTCCCTCATATTGTGCCAGTAATATTATATACATGAGGACACAAAGYAAGACATTTTCTACATCACAGACTTCAGCGTACCCTCCACCCAGTCTATCGAGGCACACTTCTCTCGTGAGCACCTCCCAAGGAGCAAACCAGAAACACCAAAACATTCCCTCCTTCTCATCTCTCAGCCACACTGACTTTCTGGGTTTAGAAGTATCATGCCACGGTACCAAGAGCAGTTGAGGATAGTTAAAGGATAACCTGAGCAACTAYAGCTGTGTGACTTAAGAACCAAAGCGATTTAAGTAACCAGCTTAAGTCACCGTTCCCCCTAATTACTGGATCATTTCCTATCTGCATATTCATAGTTTCAGAGTATAATCTAGAATACCTGTGACCACAGACACCTGCTGTGTTCAACAGCATCCAAAGTTCAAGGCAACAAACTGAGCTCAACGTAGCTCTTATCTTTCTTTCCTTTAACTCCTTCCGAGTCCCTGCGGGATAACCATTTTAACAGAAGAAACTGAYTGTCTGCAAACTGCATCAGAAAACTGAAATAAGCCAAAACCCTCTGAATTTAAACCTCTTCCRTAATAATGCCATTGTTTAGCAATTTTGCTTTGTAATCTGAACTGTGTTCAAAACTTTTAAAATCTCTTTGGATCTGCTTAGAGCTTCGAACCAGGCATTGCTCTTCTAACTGAAAAAAGAGAGAGATTTTTATTAACTACTGAATACTGATTGTCTCAGACCTGTCTCCCACATCAGCACAAAGCAATTCCTAGTATTTGCATCAATTAGGAGGGTGGAATAGGCTGCTCTCATTGAATTTCTTGTGGAGAAAAATCAAGTTAAACAACAGCCATTTGTTTTTGGTGCTCAAGTCTAACACTGTGCAAACTACTAACAAGAGAGAGTGCCTTTGCTGAAAAGCCTCTTCAAGTTATTTTGGGAATACAACAATACTGAACCTCATCAAGYTCCTCCTAGTGCTGTTTAATTATAAATTGTGGGAAGGTCAGTTTTCCCCTTGTTTGCAAATACTCTCACTATTTAATCAGGGAGAGTGGGAAAATGATACTTAGAGACATATGAGAAAAGATTGCAAAATAGTCAAGTCATAGCAGTAACTTTTCCAAAAGAGCATAGAAAAAAAAATGACGAGTACAAAATAAGCCACTGCAATGATTAATGGTTGGAAAGCCTATATTACACCAACAGTCAAAGGAGGCTTGATCTGTTTAACTTAYGCTGTCCATAAGTACCTGTTTGAGGGTGACAACCATTTCTTTGGTCTAACAAAACAACGTGTTGGGTTGCAAACTAAAACCCCAGACATGTTCAGGCTAGAATTAGGACTGACAAGCCGCTATAATTAGGGACAAAATCCCTTTGCCACGGTTGACTCTCCAACACAAGTTCTGCAACAATTAAGTCTCTTTTTAAAAAAGATAAGACATAGCAGAGAAATAAATAAATAAATAAATAAATAGAACTTTACAATTCAAGCCCTTATGCAGAAGATGAACAGTTATCTTTACGGGCTTTAGAAACTTCTACTGACTTTTCCCATAGATGTGTATTTAGATTTTATTATTTCTGCCAGGAAGTCAACATGTTTTCCTCAGCTAAAGCGGAAGTCATTTTAAACCCGAATCCCCAGCTTGCTTCCTGTTCTTTACATCTGGCCAGTAGCATTCATATCCRCACGAAGGATTACTGCTTGTGGACACTGAAATCTTAAACTGGATTTAGAAGGAAGGACAATTTACACTTACAATCAGGACCAGACAATCAGGACCCAATAAATAGAGTTTGTTCTGTTTTACCATTTAAAAAAAAAAAAATTACTTTATAAAGGGGACACAAGTCAAACAATCCCCCAATACCCTTAATATACAGGATGCCTCAGATGTGATGATTTTGTAGCTCTTTGCCAAGCATTATTGGCACATGACACTTCAATATAAGACACAGAAAAATATTGCTAAATTGAGAGAGGAAGAAAAGGGAGAATAAGTGATTGTTAATGACTGAATAAGTGTTACTACATATATTTGATTACTCTTATAAACTTTACCCGTTACAGAACGCTTCAGCTGAAGCACGTAGTGGTAAAATTTGACATTAAATRGAAAATCTGCTTCCAGATACATTTTTCTTACTATTACATATAAATTTATCAATTAGCTRTGCTTCTTCACAGACTGTAAAAATAACTGTAGGTTGAAACATTTGAATGAGATCCTCATTTATCTTAAWGTAGTAACAAACTGAGCCTGCCAAACACAATACTTCCCCTCCAGACCYGAGGAAATTTGCCAGAACGCCTAAAAGCAGAAAAGAATCAAGCATAATCTAATATGGTCAACAGTCAAGTTTTTTCAGTTCTGAAAAACTTTGAGATTTTGTTTTGAATCCATTTCATTTATATTATTTTTCCTCAAACTCGAAACAAAATGAAACAAAACATTAAAAGGAAAGTCACGTTTCTTTCATGCCTTGCAGTGTGGTATATTTCAAACTTTCTTTTTCTTGTCCATGCTTTTTTGTGTCACAGGTTTCCTGGTAGGACATTATCAGTGTGCCCTTTCCAGTTCTTTTATTCACATACAGAAGAGGGTGTGGGTTACTTATAAAAGCAGCTGTAAAGTAAGTAAATCTATAAACTTTGACAATTTTATAAAGGGTGGTTATTTGTTTGCACTTGGAAGTGACAACAGTCTGGTGACTTTTTCTCAGCATAAGTACAAGGCTCCTTMGTATTCATTCACAAAAGTAAAACCATCGGTTTTAAATTAACGAGCTTTAAAGAGCATGTATACAGATATTTTCCTCAGTAAAATCTTGATTTTCAAACCTCCTAGTGAAGGGATTCTGTTGACTGCACAAACCCACATAGAGCTACCTTCCAAAAATCATGAGGATGWCAACGCAAGCCCTCCCATCTCCAAAGAGGAGGAGGTTTAAAAAGTACAGARAGTATGAGAACACAACAACAAAAAAGTTAAAAGAAAAATAAATTCCTCAGTAAACTCTTCAAATACCAAGAATGGAATGTAAAACAATGAGTCAGATCATCCCCATCAGCTCAACGCTGTTGAACTGGAGGAGAGCATGGACTGCAGAGGCATAATATACTCAGAAATAATTGCTATCGGTGAGAAAGCTGGATTTTACACATTTTCTGGAAGTGGTGKTTAGAGCACTTCCCCAGAAATGCACCTTGTGCTATGCAATAAGCTCCAGTTTTGCAAATCAGATGAAGCTTTTCCCATCACTGYGCACTCCTTTAGCTTTGAGGATGGCGGGGAGGGGAAGCCTACCTGGCMGGCTTGCCAAGCACATGTCCTGACAATGGAGTTTAGGTTAGACATAAACAAACAAAGACCTGTTCAAAGCTACCCAGTCCACACTATCGCAGCTGTGGCCAGGAAACTTGCAAGTCTTTCAGCAAGGAGAACTTAACTGTAAGGAACACAAGAAATCAAGTCCCAAATGACACTAGATTTAGCCACGTGAAACATCTACATTATTTTCTTTCAGCRTTTCTCTCACACGACTTAAAATATTTCTAAACGCTTCATAAATACATTGCATTAACAGAAAACCTTCAGCTAGCCAAATAACAACATATGCCCTGCTTATCATTTTAACATGCAAGCTAAAACATTGGTAGTGCAATGCAATTGAATCACACAGCACTCTGCACACCTAACTCTGATGGGCCCCGCRTCATCAGAGGCTGGCGGCACCATGTGCAGGGAACACAAAAGTCTGGGCAAGTGGGAGTTCTGTGTATATATGAAGATGCTGGATTGGGTTTTCACTTTGGATTGGTGGGAAATGAGTTGCAATGACTAGCAGCAAGACCAAACAATTAACTTTTATCATAAAATTATGTTAACAAATTAGGGTAATCTCATCCGTTTCTGAGGACAGACGTGTAACAAGTTTATGACTGATTTCAGACTCAAGAAAAATCTTTCCTCTGGAACATGGGAAAATTCTCCAGAGAAGACCTGTCAAAGGAATAAGGCTTTAAAATCTTTTGCCTGCAATTGCAGATCACAAGTGTTGGAGCAGAGTTAGAAAGTTAGAAAGAAAGGCACCTCCTGGGCACTTTTAACTTTGTGTTCGAGTATGAGGCACTGTAAGAGTAGSGGACCACTACCTACCCCTGTCACTTCAATCTCTGATTTCTCCAAAGCTATTTACAGGTAAAGAAAACTGAGAAAGTTTTGAGACATGAGAGGAAAAGAGCTTATACCTGTCTATACTTAGTACTCTAAAAACGTTGTCTTCATGCCTCATTTTTTATTATTACAGAGCTTCTAGGGCTGGGATCTAATCCTAAACTAGGGCTCTCCCATGGGGTAGGGATCCAAATGAGAGACAGACCTTGAAAACACAGACATTTTCTTTCCAGAGAGTCACGGCAGGGGCCTATCTTCCTARAGGATTTCCTGTTGCCTATGAGCTGCACATTTAATTAGGAAAATATTCAAGACAGGACATCCCATCTTTAGAAATGCTGGCTGGCTTTGGACAAGACTAGACAGAACCATCTCCTGGCCAGACATTARGCAAAATTCCCTAATGATTAGCCTCGTGCTTAACACGATTCTTAAAATATTGTTTTACATTATGAATGACAGGATAAGATTTAAACAGTCAACAGSACTTTTTATACAGAGAGCTACAAACATTTGTTCTGATAGCCACCCTTCTTACAAACATACTGGGGATCAAGCATGTGGTTTATAACTATTTTGACAGAAACTAGACATAACAGAAACCAAAAAACTTGGATTGCTTAGCTCTCCTGCTAAACCACAACAGTCCAGACCTGCTAGTATGGAGGTTATGTTCAAACTCCTWCTGCCCTAAGCAATTTTTGTATTTCAGATCATGAAAGGACTGAGTATATTGTKTGTATTTAAGAAGAAAATTCTGTATTGCACCTGGAAGTTGTGTCCATTTTTAATCATGCTATAAAATATGTTGGAGACCACTGCCAAGATGTGTGTAATGGAATTTACATTAAGCACTATTCTACAAAGCCCACAACTAAGAACAGTTACTATTTTTAAAGCATTTGGTCATTTTTAATGCTTTAAAGTATGCAATCAGTTTTAYAGCATGTCCTGACCTAAAGCAGTACCAAAAAGTAATGTGGCTTTAGTTAAAAGAGTAAAAGCCTCCTACGTGCTGAACCCAATGTTCATTCTTTTATCAAGCAGGTTAATGTACCTGAACACAGGACAACAGAGCCTGTCTCCCATCCTTCCCTCTCTTTGCTTTTCCTTCTGGGATCAGACAATATTGCAACAGCACCACAACGAGGGCCAACTTGCTGACTCCTCAAGAAGCAGGCTTTAGTAGCYTGACATATCACTCAAACATGAAAAGGGTTTCTATTAATATTTTATTGCTCATAAAACATCAAAGGCAACTCTTTCTGRTCTGTCAGCAAGCAGCAATTTCCCTATTTTTAAGCTAAATTAAACTACAGGGAGCCAATTTAGAAAAAAAAAAAAAGCAAAAAAGTAACAACTAAGACTTCTTCTGTATTAGTCTCTTTAAATTTAGGACATATCAATGACTCTCAGCTCACTACTAACGTAGCTGGCATAGTTTGAAATTACTGTTAKAAATATAATTAGGTGACTGAAAGACACAAAAAAGTAGCTCTTAACCAATAATTAACATTACACAGCTGTATTTGCTAACTCTGAAGTTCTTGTCCAAGTTTTTCAGAGAAGARGCAATACAGGCTAGCTGTGCTGCTGTGTCTCCTTTTCTGCACAAAGCTAGGAGGGCAAAACCTCTTTGTATCTCTCTTTTACTGCTTTGTATCCACAGGTCTTTAAAGCTGTGGTCGTCGCAAATTTAAGCCAAGGTAACAGCCAAATTGCTGTTTAATTTGTTTTACATTTAAGTTGCAAACTTTTTTTTTTTTTTCCTTTTTTTCCAAGTTCACAGTTTGCCTAGCTTCTGAAACATGCCATCTTCAGGCAGTTTTAAACAACATCCCACTGAGAAGAATATTTACACAGGACATAAAGTAAATTATTATGCCACTTGTTTCTTTGCTTTAGCAAGGAACCTTTGCTCCTTCAGAAACATTTTGATTGTTTTCAGCTTCTCTTAACCAGAAACATCATTTAAAAAAAATAAAAATTGGGCAAGTCATTAGCATTCAAAAGTGCTTTAAAGCCCATGGCACAAAATACTTCTTCATCACATACCTCCCTTGACTGGTTTGTAAGAGCTTCACTCATTTGCCCTATTTTGCATTGTACATAATGAATTAATATGTGCACATTAGACATATACTATATGATGATTTAAACAATTTATACAAAAGAATACATATCAAAGTTCACTTCTTGAAAATTAAGAATTAACTGCCTTTGAGACAGAGGAGTAAAGAAAGGATAATTTATTTTTTTTGTAAAAGAGAAAAATACTAAAAAAGCATAGATTTACAACCTAAAATGTACACWATTCAGGCCACATGAGCTTTCTTGGTCTGATTAAAGGAACCTAACTTGCAGATGACTGGAATACTGATCCCCGACTGGAAACCAGCCAACCTGAACACCATGGAAACTGCTGGGTACTTAAAGAATGTGTTATTCTACCAGTTAATAGTCCAACCTTTGTAAAGGGTGATTTAATCACCACCATAATAGAGAAGCTGCGTCTTCACTTGTAGTGAGGGAGGGCTTCTCTGTCCTCAGTTATTTCACAGTGTCCAGAACAGTCTGCCTGCTACCATTCTCCATTCTCCATTGCCCTAGATCAAGGGAGAAAGAACAACCTCCTCTTCACTCCACTGAGCTGCAGAAGCTTAAAAGAAGTTTAAAACACCCTTCTGGCAACTCAGGGAAAGAGCAGAGAGAGGTGGGAAGGAGTGGGCCCCAACCAGTACATCCCAGTAACTTACAGAGTTCATCAAAATGCCTTCACAAAGACAACAAATTCCTCTGAAACTCTGCTKTAAAGCATCGTTAAACTACTGGAGAAGTTAAACTGAACTGTACAGCTTGGGGACTAGGAGCAAAGTGGTGTACCATGCACATAGAGAAGAGCAAAATTAGCTTTTACTAAGGCTGCTACCAGCATTCGTCTTAGGCACATTAGAGCTAGCCCGATTTCAAGAGATGGCACAATGCATCAAAGAAGGACGAGGCAACTTCTCCCAGTAGGCAGAGTAGCGACACGTCAGAAACTGAATACCCACTTTCATATCCTTCTGCTTTGCTCTCATATTTCAAAACCACTTTGGTCTCATAGCCTCCCTGTATAAGTGCTGTGGCTAAGAGTTTCAGCTATTGTCTTCATGTATTCAAGACATTTCGTTTTCCTTCCAAATATGACTTTTTGGGGGTTAAAAGACTGTCAAAAGGAGGCTATGAGTTGTGGGTAAGGAAAGGTAACCTGGTACAGGAAGATTACATGAAGGTACTTTGAGAAACACCATACCAATTCAGACTAAGAGCACAATATGCTGCAGGTAAGAATGCAGGTAGCATCCATGATACTTTACAACAGCACGCTGCTAGCTCCCAACTATTTGCAGTTGAAGGGATTTCCTTGGATTGCAGTGGCTTTTCTGCTTGAAGCTCTTTGCAGGAACTTCTCTACTCTCCCCTTCAACTTACTTGAACTTTTTGYATTGATTATAGCTTTTGGAAGGAAGTCCACATGTCTACCACCTTCCATATATAGAGCCAAGATTTTCTGTTTGCTTCAGATTTCACACTTCTAGTCTCAAATGATGGTCACAAGTTCTTGTGAGCAAAATACCACAGTCAGACAGTTTCTGTAAGTCTTGCGGTACACACTGTTTATTCCAGTCACCTCTTTTCCTCCATTAGGTAGCAAGCAGCTGAAATGAAATATGGAACAAGGAGCACAGAGAAGCTAGTTCCAACAAACAAGGAGTAGGGAGACAGAGTATACAGTCAAGCATCACTATCCATCAGCACACACCTGCTTTTGCCTCCTCCCCACACCAATGATGAACCATTAAGCCTAGAGATGCAMTATTATCATAGTTATCTGTGACTTCACACAGATCTGAAAAAGCTTTAGAAGAAATTTCGTTTCTCCCATCTACTTGTACATAACTTGAAAAGAGGTATAGTAATAATAAATTCTATGACAAATGTATCCTACAACACATCAGTAAATATGGCACATGACAGTAAGTTGTTATGCATCCCATAAAAGCCTCCACAGCCCTTTGCTAAAGGCACCACATAGCACCTACAACCTGACCAACCTTACCCCGAGATTCCTGGCACAAAYGAATAGGCCTTAGAGGAATTCAGAGGTGCAAACACACTTCAAAAGTAACAAAGAAAATAGCATCAGTATGACCTTGCAGAGAAAATTAAGAGAGTTTACAAAGCTCTGTTTACACCCACTTTCTTGTGCAACATGCCACATGATATAGCAGAAATTGCATGCAAAGTTGTGTTAGAGAAGTTATAAAGCAAACTTAAGTCTTGAGTTTTATCACGAGTAACAAGAATAACAGCTAGTAGGGTCCCACTAATATCATCAGGTTCACAATGCAAGGAAAAACACTGCTGTTACTGTAGGATATTTTGCAGTGATATAATCGTTCTCCCCTGGGACGTGTCTGTTTATAAAGCACAGGTGGATCACTAATTTCCTTCTGTGTGCTAGTAGGAAGGACAAACACAGCAATGTAGGAGGCAGCTGGGGGAAGTAATAACCCACGCAGAAGTGTTTGTGGGAGTTTAGCTTCAAATTCAAAGATTTCAGCTATTTTAGGCAGAGAAAAACCACCAAGATATCCAATTRGGTTGCTTGGAGAAACCTGAYACARGTTTTCAYAATGGTGATACAGCAAGCATCCACYTAGGGTTGCAAATGGGACATTTCCAAGCTCCAAATACCACTGCAAAGCTGTAGCTGTGAACCACGGCAGCCCATCTGCAAGGGCGAGGAGGAATTTGCACAACAGGCAGAGCTCTCCTGTCACAGTCTCATTGCCAAGCCCCAAGTGGAAGAGAAGTTTTTCAGCAGCCAGGAGATTTGCTCTGTGGCACAGAGCGAATGGCAGYGCAGGTTCTGTGCAAGCTGGAACAGAATTGCCCTCAGTCCTCTTCCTGCCATTGACACAGGGCATTGTTCTAGCTGCGGCCATTGTCAATGGAATATAATGGCTTTGCTGTAGGAAAGCCGTTAGGAAAGTTATGTGTGGATCATAGTGGGGTGTTTTTGTGCTGTTAGTCCGTTACTCCCCAATAGCTACACACACTCAAAAAACAATTTTCACGTAGGATGTATGTATTACACCTCTGCAGCAAGAGAATCTCCAGGTACTGGTTTTTCCTATAGCACAAAGCCAGCAATGACATTTATAGASCTAACTGTTGACTCTAAAGGGTTTGACAGAAGAGGCAGCAGCAAAGCAAACAATCTGCCCACTCACTGGGGACCCTCAAGTCAAGGACTAAGTTACAGTAATTACAGGAAGCTCATTTCTCACTTGCCCGCTTCTATGGGCTCCACATTTATCAGGAGAATAGAGGACAGTGGGTCAGAGGGTGAGCGATGGGGAGAGGCACTGCTAGGTTAAAGCAACACTGACTTCTATAAAGTTTCCAGCTAATCAGCTACCTTGCCAACACTTTGGTCAATCCGGTTTCGCCCTCACGAACGTGGAAGTCTCGTTGCTGGAAGCATGCAACAACAAATAGCCTTAGTTCAAAGCCAACCAAAACACAAATATTAATACACTTTGAAAAGGGAAGCAGCAACAAAATGCCTGGAAAAACTGTGCACATAAATGTTTATGCATGTAAGGAGCAGCAATACTTTAAACATGAGGAATTAAACACACTGATCTTCATTCTGACTCAGTCATATTTTGGACCAGCAAAGCATTCCTACATATGAGTAAACTGTATAAACACTAAGTAAATACAGAGATGCATATGATCAAAGACAAGGCATGCGTATCTTACAAGTCAGTACTAAAGCTGTTGCTGCCATATGCCTGGCAATGCTTTTCAGTAAATGTTATAATAACATCTAAGAGTAAGAATAGCAGAGTATTTATGAAGGTGGGGAAAAAAGGCCTCTCAAAGTATAGAAATTCTACCTTGTAGCACTGTTGATTTAGTATCATTAAAAGACATTAGCATAACTTTTGAGATGTTTAGTAGAACTCTTTCATCCAGACATAAGGTCAAGTTTCTAAGAATATATTTTTCACAATTAATAAATACTCAAGAGTGATTAAAAATAAAATATCCAGATTAATTCCTGGTTTGATTTTAGTATTAAAAAATGTGTATTAAAGAACATATTCATACAATCTGCTTGAAGAAAGTCCAAGCATTGTCATAGCAAGACACAGTGATAACTATTTGAACATAAAGACTCAGCATTACCTCAGAAGTTCTGCTAGCTATATTTTATGTCATTAGTTAATTACATGGCCAACATCCCTACTTTAGTAATTGATCTGGACTGTCCCGGAATGGACTACCATCTGGTTAAAATTGTTTCCAGTTGTTGAAAACTATTCTGCTTTGAGCCTCCTTCAGTCCAGCAGCTTATAAAACACAGCGTCATGAAACTAACAAACTGCAGCAGCTTTCACCATGAAATTGTCTGAACCTCGAACAGCTAAAGATTTTGTTTTCATAGGAAAATGCAAATTTATTTTCCTAAATTCTTGTATTTTGGACAGAAAATTGAAGTATTAATGATGTCCTTCCCTTCTCTTCCCTTCTCTATAGTCTGGAAACAAAAATTATGTGGAAAATTTAACCAGATTCTAAAGACAAAACAGGGCATCTGAAGTGCAATGCATTTCTGTTACCTTATAAATATATATTTATATATTTTATAACTGTATACAAAGGCTCTTGATAATATAGGCAGTCTTTCTTGATCTCTTCTGTATATATGGGACATTAGGTCACAGTCTTGTATAAAATCCGTCAAAGTGCGTGTGCACATACAAAACAACTAGAGAGGACTTCTAATTGTGGTACTCCTAAACCCCGCAGATAAAGCTGGCATCRGGAAAAGCTTTCCCACTTTAGCTTTCCTTGATAATGTGCACAGCATGATATTATGTTTCTGCCTGATTAGATGCTACTACACAACACAAACACACACGTCAGGCAAGCACAAAGGCCAGCTATAAAGCAGATTAATCTAAGAAAGAATAAAGCTGTGGAAATCTCAGACAGGAGCAAAGAAGAGTGTGCCATGAAGTAAGCCTGTTTACTGGGTTTGTGCTTCCTGGCAATTTCAAGTCGTGAACCTTTCCTAAAGTTTTATTTTCGCATAAGTGTCACTCGCTCAGCAAGCAAAGTTGTGGAGGTTCCTGTGGAAGAGCAGCTGCAGGAGCCTGGCRCACGCGCTTCTGCTCCGCAGCCACGCCTGGCTTTTCTGTGCCATGTAACAATACACGTTCACTTCGCCRGAGCCCATCATAGCGCTAACTGAAGCTACTCTTCTACGAATAAGAAAAATGACGTGTCTGACTTACAAATACCCACAGTTACTCCAGACCATAGTTTTTAATCATTTAGCACCCTGTGCTGTTCCCCAACCTGCGCAAAGGAAGGATGCTTGGGGTTGGTTTTGGCCAACCAAAATACTTGGAAGAATTTCAAGTTTCCTGAAAAAGAGAATTCCCTGAAGAATGTACAATTAGTTTGAGCTTCCAATACTAATCCTTCATATGGTCTGCACAGAAACACGAGTATCATGCAGGTGAGACAACAACACATATCATGTGCAAAACGCATGGTTCCAGCRGCTATAACCTGAAACTTATTTTTTCTTATTATAAAATTGAGCAATGAWTCGGGAATATATTTCCATTATGAATTTTGAGATATAGCTCTGAAGCACAACATCTAGTACAGGGTTTGCATAAATGTAGAAAACTCATTTCCTGGAGAGGAGAGCAGCATTTTTCACTTGTTGTGAACAGCACATAGACAAAATTCTAGGAGGGGAATGTTGTGAGGTGAAAATATGAGAAAACTGGGACCTCTTGTAATGCCTCTCCTCTCCTTCCTGCACCAAATCCCAAATCCATCAGGCATACGATGAGCCATGGAAATAGAAAAATACTGCTTCTTAGAAGGAACATTTTTTCAAGCAAATTGGAAGTCTGTAAGGGCTTTGTGCATATTTTGCAAGACTTGCTTTATTTTTCAGTCTCTTGCCATCTCTAGGCAGCAAGTAACCTACAATTGATGAGACCCCC